>QUSF01000018.1:13400995-13487858 GCA_003676055.1 Chloebia gouldiae | reverse complement strand
CAAACACACAAACCCCAAATACTGGCCAAACACACAAACCCCAAATATTGGCCAAACACACAGACCCCAAATACTGACCAAACACACAAACCCCAAATATTGGCCAATAAGGTGCAGAGGCTGCAAATGCCAGGATACTCCCAGAGGTACCCCAAGACCAGAGCAGAGGATGAGAAACATGTGCTGCCACCACAGCAGCACCAGCAGAGCTCTCAGGAGGAGTTTATTAGGATGCCTTTAAGTGCTCAGCTTCATAAAACATAAATACCACGGCCCTGTCTATTTTCATTTGTGCATATTGCAGCGAGGGGATGGCAAAGTCAGGCTGCCCCTGGGTTTTCTCTCTGAGTCACCTTGACTAGAGCAGCACATTTCTGCTGGAAGCAGGGCAGGCAGTGCCATGGAACAGCCAAACTGCTCCTCTCCACCTCCCTCCATCCCCCAAGAGCCTCAAACCCTTTATTTCAGAACTGCCTTTTTCAGTTCCTTGTGGTCGCAATCACACCTTCCTTTAAAATAGCTCCGTCAAGAATCAGACTATATGGGAAACTGCATTAAAAAAAAAACCAAACAAACCCAATTTGTGTATTTCAGTTAATTAATTTTGAGGTTATGTTCAAAAAATCAACACTGCTTTAAAACAACTCGCTGCCCTTTAGAAAATCTGTTAGAATGAAATGACACACATCACAAGCTATAAAATGAATAAAATCTGTTAGAATAAAATGACACACATCACAAGACCACTATAGCTTTATCTGCATGGAAATCACTTCCAAACTGAACTTCTTCCAGCAGAGTCAGAAATCTGCACTAATTTGCTCTATATTTGGACTGTGAATTATGCAACCAGCTGGGAAACTGGACACCACTTCAGCATCACACCCTGCAGAGCCAAGAAAAAATCAGCTTCAGGTTCTTTGGGAACACAAAAGATCTAAGACACAAGTAGTGTGCTCTGGTTGCTATCATGAACTCTGCTTTGCTACTGAAAATATTAGGTGAGGCATTTTTAATTCACAGATTTACAGACCAGTGGAACTACAGTATTGCAAATGTAGGTGAACCCAGTGGGAAGAAATAATAATGTTTAATTCTACTTCAGAAGGCTGGATGATTTCTTTAGTATAACTATGCTATAATACATTAATATACTATTTAAAGGAGATACTAAAACTACAAACCTACTTTTTCTAACTACCCTAACTCACAACTCCTGACCTTCTTCTCCAGAGCCCAGCCCCAGGTGGGTTGGATTGGCCATCAGCTCAAACAATCCTCACCAGAATCCAACCAAGCAATCACCCCAGGTAAACAATTCTCCAAACACATTCCACATGGGAAAACAAGGAGCAGAGACAGAAATTGTTTTCTCTTTTTTTCCTCTGTGCTGCTCTATGAAAAAATCCTGAGAGAGAGAAGGATGTGCCTGCCACAGCTCTAAAACTCATCACCCAACACCACTGCACCCTCTATGGCAGAGCAAAACACTAAAATGTTATTTTGGCTATTTCTGAACTTTGGAGAAAGATGTAAAGTGACAATTGAAGGCCATCAGAAAAGGGAAGTCACTTAAAATTGTCCTTTGTTATTAAAAAAAAAAACTCAGTTTCAGTGATGTTTGTGGGAGATATTGAGAATTTATGGTCAGAGATGTGAGCAACTATTAGTAATTATTCTCAACAAAGTGGCTTCAGGCTTTAGTGGATAAAAATATCTTTTTCAGACACAAATATGTGACTGTAAACAGCAGATAATTAAGAGTAAATAGAAATATCTGTGAAGACTAACAACTCAGCTGGCCAACAGGGCTCTCCTGCCAGCCTTGGGACTGTACAGGAATTCAGGCACCAGAATTAAAAGTAGCAGAAGTAAAAGCAGCAGAATCAGAAGTAGCAGAGCTATACTGGGTATGAAAAGGTGTCTGGAGTTGTAAAAATCCTTCTTTGCACCTGAGAAAAACTTGTCCTTGGGAGAAACTGAGTTATGACAAGGAAAGTTTCTTTGAGCCATGTTAGCATCAGAAACAAACACACAAATCAAAAGTAATTTTCTATTCATCTGCACTAGAAATTATCATTAGTTTTGAGTTGTCTAATTGTTTTTAATTAATTTATTGTTTCTTAGTTTTTAATACTATTCAGCAAAAAAAAAGGAAAACAAAGTATCAGAGGATGTTAAAAAAGTGAAAATATTTCAGATATTTGCATATTCTGATGAAGGAGGAACTCCATTTGACAGACAAATACTGGCTGCATTTTGTGAACTCTCATATCCTTTACCCTGTCAATAAAAGAGGCGAAGATAAATTGAAACTGGAAATTGAAAAACTGCGAGTAACACATTATTCAAGAAAGGTCACTAATTAAAGCTGTGTGAAATTGAACAAAACAGTTTTCGTGATGATAAAAGCATTTTCTTACTTCAGGAATATCTGTTTTTCCCTGTGCTGTAAAAATAAATATCTCATTACTTTTATATTCAGCTTTTGCAGGGGTTAGTTATAGGATAATGATGATTCTTACCGATTTTAAAGGCAGGAGAAGGTGAAGAAAAACAACTTGGATTAAGTAGAAATAAAAAGCTGTTTACCTGCTAACACTCCTCAGCACAAGCTCACCCATTTTATAGCAACTTGTCACCTGGATCTCACCACAGGAAAATGAGCATTGAAAGGGTTTCTGTCACCTGCAAAAGCCTTTGGTTAAAATCTGACTGCAGAGCCTGGGGTGGGGACGGCTCCAGGAGCCAACAAAGCTCTGACAAGCAGGGATTGCACATGGAAATGGATTTTAGATGAACCCCAATTGACAACTCTTGGAGCAAACAATCATATTTCCATTGCTGATAGAAACATTTCCTCTCAAAGAGCACTGAGGGTTTACCAGTGAGAGACAAAAGAGAATTTCCATCTTTGCACTACAAATGAGACTGGCCAGCTCAGAACACGTTTAATGCACACATCAGGACTTGTACCTGTCCCAGACAGCAACCCCTGCTTTCATTAAAGAAACTCAAACATAGTTAAAGAGATAAATATTGCTAGAAGATGTTGCCATCACCTTGCCCACTGTGTAGGCAAATTAGAAATAAACCCAAGAGAAGAATAACATTCGGGATGATATTTTCTTGGTCTTTGGTTTATATATATATATATATATATATATATATAAAATTTATTTTTTTTTTTTAGGTCACTTCTGTACTCATCAAAGTCTGGCTAAAGCCCACAAATAACCTGAGAAGGACTCAGATCACCAAATCTGGGAAATAGCCTGAATGGGAAATGTCACAAATTGATCAGCATAGTAAATTTTATGGCCAAAAAGAGAAACAGCAGCAAGAACCTTTTTTGTGTAAAAATTGAGGAATAAAGACAAATTGAACTAATATTTAAAGACATAAGTATTTTGTAATTTAAAAATTTTCTTCAAAGCATGATGAGAGTCAGAGATAAATGGTGAGGTGACACTACAACTACAGGCAGTGTATGGCTTATCTTAAAAGGAAAATGTACAAGTCAGCTAAAATAAGTTAATATACTAAAACTACATCTTAACTTTCTCACAGAAATTATTGGACATTTTGGGTTATTTCTGCATGCAGAGCCAGTCTTGAACTGTCTGCTTTGAGTCAGTGTAAAATTTTACAGCTTCATGAAATATTGGTGCCAGCACAGAATTTTTGACACACGTGTGTATTTGTCTATACAGAATCCAACACAGATTCACATATGTATAATATCTATACATACACAGAGCTTTTGGTCTCGTTTTCTGCACAGCAAAAATGACTTTTAAGGTCTGAAGATCCCCCTTCCACAGCATCAAGAAGTGACTGATAAAAAAGACACGGTGCTTTTTGAATGCTAAAATGTTTTGACGTTTATGTTAAAAGTGTTTTACCTCTCACATCTTTAATTTGCACCACAGACAGGTTGTCTAAAATGTGTTCTTAAATACATCAGCCCTGCTCAGGGAGGTTTTCCTCAGAGATTTGCCTGCTCCATTCACATGCTGTCTGAGCTCCTCCCGTGTGTGACATGCCACGAGGCATTTCTTCATCATTCCTGCTGAAAACTGCTGCAGCCGGGGCAAGGGCACCCTGACAAACACCACGAGCATCAGAGTCACTCTCTGTGATTCTGGGGCAGACATTACCAAAGAAAAGGCATCCAAAAATCCTAAATAATGATGCTGAAGTGGAACAGAGAGGAGACGTGACATATGCTCCTCCACGAGGTCCTGCCACAAACCTCACTGCTCCAAACAAATGAATCAATTATTTCATGCTTGACGCTGTTTCTGCAACGCACCTCGGTTACAAACCATGAAGGCTTTCTCTGCAGGCCAAACATCCTTTTAATTGGTAAATAATCTGCACAGCTGTGGGGCCAAACTGGGCTGGGGCTGCAGCTCTCGGGGTAACAAACTCCCATCCTTGGTGTCTGAGCAGAGCTGAGAGCACAGCTGGAATGCCACAGCTGGAATGTGCCTCTTCACCAGCACTGCTCCACACAGAGCTGGGAGAATGCCTCTATTGCCGTGAAATTCTGCTATTTTATTTTATTTTGCTTTATAATGAACTTCAGGCTTGGGTTTTGTTGTCATTTGTCTTTTTTTTTCCCCTAACTAGGAACCCTAATAGCCCCCTCATCCTAGAAGCAGAGCATTTTACTTTTGGACCGTTCTGTTTATAACTTTCTAGAACATTATTAAGGAGTACTGATTCACAAAGCAATCAATGAAACATTTCTAAATAATCCACTACTGGGCAGAGGTAAAACTTCAAATTCTAATTTATGCCTTCATCTTCCTTTTCAGAGCTGGATTTTTTGACTCTTCATCGAGTTATTTTGAGGCCTGTTGAATTTTTTTTTTTTTTTAATCTGGACATTTGGGAAGCTTAAATGCTCTACTAAAATATACTTAAATAATGCCTTGTGAATGATTGAGTTCTAAGAAATTCTGCAGCTCCTCTGGAGTTCCCACCTAAAGAACAGGGCACTCCTCTTTAAACCATGTCTGAAGACAGCACAAGAACTTTACTGCCATTCACTGTGTCCTGCTTTGATATATTTATTGTTGATAGATAATTCTGAGGCTGATTTGCTTTCTAAACCCACAGGTAATAAACCAGGTGGGTTAATTTAGTTTCATCTCAAGATGCACTCTGCTGCTGTAACAGCTGTTTAAAACAGCTCACAGGTGAGAAATTCTCTAAGAGCTGAGTACATCAAAACTAATAAAAAGTGAGTGAAAGTAAAGTACATCTTCTAAATTTTGCCCACATAGCTATGTAAAAGAAACACAGGGCTCTTTTCCCCCTGAAAGTGAGTGCATTCACAAAACAAAGCATAAACCCAGATAAAATATGAACTGAACAAGCCCATACGCTCCATACATTTTAAGAGATATGGCCCCAGATTTTCAGTGTACTTAAGTTTTATTTCTTGGCAAATGCTTACAAACCCCCACCAGGGCTGCGTGAGAGCAAGCAAGGCTGTATTTTCAGCTGCTCCCCTGTAAAAAGGCAGAACTTTTAGAAAAGAAGGCTCTGGGGAGGGCTCAGAGCCCTTTCCAGGGCCTTAAGGGGCTCCAGTGGGGCTGGAGGGGCACTGGAGACAAGAGCAGGAGCAGGGAATGGCTCCAGAGTGGCAGAGGCAGGGCTGGGTGGGATTTGGGGAGGAATCTGTGTGAGGATGCCGTGGCTGCCCCCTCCCCTCCCGGGGGTGTCCAAGGCCAGGTGAAAGAAGGCTTTGAGCAAACTGGGCTGATGGGCAGGGGGCTGGGATGGTTTAGGTGCTTTTTGAGCTCCCTTACAACCCAAAGCACTCTGTAATTCTGTGGCTGTCCCTTGAAATATGCAGGCTGCTGTTTTCAATATTGGTGATATATCACAGTACCCAGCCCAGGAAGAAACCCACTTTATGACTTAAGAGCTACTGACTTCGGTATTTGCAATGGTGAATGTGCAAAAAACTCTTGTAAAATATTATTTCCAGTTCAATTACCACTGCACTGTTAGCAAGCTAATAAATCCTTATGAAGATCAGACATTGAGGAGGATCTATGATTATATTTCTGATGGAAGGAAATGGCACCGTTAGGGAGGATGACTCTGTCTGCATCTTGAAGATGTGTAAAAAGAAAGTTTCTGTCTTAATTTATGCTGTTTGAAAGCCCTGAACTAGTTTTTTTAAAAACTTTATCCTTCAAAGGCATTCTTAATATTCAAAAAGACCTTGCTAATTAACTCCTAAAACTACCTCAAGTCCAACCTGCTTTTCCTGCTCCTCAGAAAAGTTTTAATTACCCAGATTAAGCACTGGAATTCCAGCTGTCACCTTCCAATAGCTTTCTTCCTTTTTAAATCGGGTGCTTTTGTGCTGATCTCTGCTTTGCTTTGAGCAGAGCTTTGGACGGGTGGCTTTTATGATGCAGCAGTTGAAGGTGACTATTAAAAATGATGTGACAGCACAGAAAGCACACTTAAGCAGTCGCAGAAGGTGGAGGAGTTTTCTCCTGAGGCGTTTTGACACCTGGCAATCAGACTGGGCTTAGCCCAGCCCTGAGCCAGCATCCCCGGAGCTCCTCAGTGGGGCTGGCAGGGCCACCAGGCTGTGCCAGCAGGGTGAGGGACAGAAGGTCCTGCAGGGAGAGCTCCAGATCGCCGGGACAGCAATGAAACACCACCGACAAGGGCTGGGAACTCCTCGCTGGGAACAGCCAGGGGAGCCTGGCAGGGAGCAGCCCCCGGAGTGCGGCCCTTTGTCAGCAGGAGGGTGGGCGAGTGACCTCCACGTCCCTTCCAGAGCACGCTGCCCACGCTCTGAGAGCAAACACACACCACCACGGGGAGGGAGATGGCACAGCCAGGGAATTCCAAAGGGTTCTACCTGCGCTACCCGCGCTGTGTGAGTAAATTACAGCCCAGAGTGGACAACCCACTCCGTCTGAGAAGGGTCCCCAGCTCCTTGGGGCCAGGCTCCCCCTCCCAGGGCCAGCAGCTGCGTGCACAGGGGCTCAGAGAGCTCCTGCAATATTCCACGTGCAGGTCTTGCAGTTTGACTTATCAGAAGTAGTTAGGCTAAGGCTTTGAACCTTTAGCAGGCCATACCGTGTGTTAGAAATAGTTACTAGGTAGAGGTTGTGGGAATGAATGGATAGGTAGAACTTAAGGGCTACATTGTTTTTACTTGACAGAGAGTGCACCATACAGAATGTTCAGTTAAACAAGAAATAATTTGTAAGTGATTGTTGGGATGTCACGTAGACACATATGTGTTGAATTAAGTGTGAACCCTTTATAAACACAGTGGTTTGTTAGTTTTGGGGGCTCTGACTTTGGACGCTAGTCCTCAGGCACCCAGGGCCCTCAATAAAGCACCGCATAAAACGACTCCGGTTGTTTTGTGTTCTCTTCTTACGGGCGACACAGGCAGAGCTCTCCAGATGGAAGCCCCAGCACCATTCCCTGGAAGTGCTCCGGCCTCAGCCTTGTGCAGGTTCTGCCTGAGAGGCACTCGGTGAAGCACGGAGGTGCTGCCCAGTTTGAAAATAGAATAACAATAATTACTAATCATTGCCACTGCAACACAACGGCTCACACAGAAGTTGCAGTCAAAATCTAAATCACTCCAATTACCTTTTAATCAAGGCCTAATAATATTTACGGCAGTGTGCTCAGCTGGAAGCACTTCCCCAGCTCAGATGAACTGACCAGGATCTGTGTGCAGAGGAACTACAGGCATTTGTCACAAATGTCTCCAAAACACCCTGAAAGGAAGCACACACTTCCCAACAGCCACCAAGGAGAACTGACACATTTCAGAGCGGCAGCAAATTGATCTGTGTGCAGATGCAGACTGACTCAGCAGGGATGCAGGAGTGATGCAGTCGGGTCCAGGCAGGCATTCCCCTCAGCAGCCCATTCCTTCTCAGTGAATTCCCACCAAAGCAGAACTCTTCACGTCCCGCTTGCTCCCTTGCTGCCCCACCTGTGACCAAGCCAAGCATCCCACCCGAGCCTCAGCATCACTCCAAACCAACTCTGAGAAGTTTTCTTCTGGTGAGATGCACACATCCAGCATTTCCTTCAAACACCTGCCACGTGTGATGTTTCCTATCCATCAATTTAATAGAGTGTTTTGATACTTAAAAAGGAATTTTAGAGATAACCAGATAGAAAGCAAGAAGAATTCAAAGGAAGAATGGCACATGGGTTATATCATTTTCAGATGTTTAATGGCTTATGAAACTCTGAGCTTCTTCCAGTATATAAAAAAGGAATTTTTTAAGTCCTAACATGTAAGAAAATCTGATATTTTCTCCTAATAAATGCGTATGTTTTTACAGACTCTTTTCTAAGTGTAGAATATATTCTGTGCTTACACCAGCTGTCATCTCACGAAGGCAGGATAGGTCCTTCACCCCCCAAAAATCAGAGTAATGTTCATGTATGACCTGGAGCAGCACACCCCAAGCTCCTGCTCCTCCATCAGCTCTGCTTTTCCAGTCTTTACTGGTACATTTCAGTTCCTTCTGCCTTGCCCTGGATGAAAGATCCAGGACCATGAATACAAAGAGTTCAGCAAGTTGAGGGACCACACTGGTTTTGCAAGTAAACAAGCATCCAAAAGACAAACCAGTTCTGATTGCAGTTCTGTGTTCCAGTGGCTCACGGCTGCTCTGGCTTTGTTTGGGGCTTTAAATCGATGAAAGGGTGCTGGCAGTTGTGATTAAGAGGTCAAGCTATGAATACAAAAGTTTTTTAATCTACTTTTTCCCCCAGCCAGCACTCAGTGCCCCGAGTTATTCACAGCAGCAGGAGGCTGAGGGTGAGCACTGCCCCATGGCCAGAAACACAGGGAAAAGCCTCATTATCACCTGGGCTCGAGGTAAATAAACCCAACGGGAGTTCACATAATCCAACACACCGACTGCCTTTCCAATTCAACAATTGCATTCCTTCCCTTCTTCCAAACTATCAATTCCTCTTTGGAAACCTTAGAAAAAATTAAACATTGGTTTGGTTTTTTTTTGGCTGGTTTTTATTTTGTGTCTGTGTTTTGAGGAAAGGGAGCCTCTTTTGTTGCTACACAAAAAAAAGAAGCAAGAAAGGTACTCCCTTGCACAGAGTCCGTTAAAAATCAGATTATTTCCACAGCATTCTCCTATTATTCACCTGCCAGTAAAATATGTACACTCATTGTCTCTGTTTGAATGCCTATTTTTATCTGACTGAGGCTATATGGTCATTTTTGTACTTATTACTGAGTTACTAAGTTTTTTTTCTTCCTTCTTCTAAAGCATGTTTTTCTGTTCTCAAAAACTGGGCCACATGCCTCTGAGGAGAAAGTAGTGCATTATTTCATTCCCACCTTTTCTTCTTTTTTGGCATCTCTGAGGCCTGCTATGCCCAGAAGTGCTTCCACTCAAGCTGGACCATCAAATCAATTATCACAGCAGTCTGCTTCCTAAATATGAATGGCAATGAATGACAACAGGCAAGGCCAACTTTCAGCTTGGATTTGTCATTGGCAACGTAAATTTTTTTTTTGTTTTGTTTTAAAGATGCGTGGTGGAGTGGCAATTTGACCAAACTCTTCCCCCTGCTGTCTGCAGCTGCATTCTGTGCGTCCCCACATGAAAAGCTTCCCCTTTGCAGCACCAAAGACAGAAAAAAAAGGAAAGAAAATAAGACATAGGGAACTGTTCACACCATAAAAGTTCTTTTCTGCTCGTCTTTTACTACAATCACTGCTGGCAATGAAAGAAAGAAACAGCACAATGACAAACTGTTGCCATTCCCTGATGTTCCCAATTTCAGGGTGCAATTATTTTTAGTGCTGTTGCATCATTTCACAAGAGATCCCCACGTCCAGCACTGTGTCAGGGCTCTGCAGAGAGCACAGCCTTGTGACAGCACTGAAGGATTCATTACTGCAGGAAAGGTTTGTGTACAATACAGCACAATGCAAGCAAACACAGAGAATTAGAAGAAACCAAGAAATCTTACCCCTTACTCACATAGTCTGGAATTCATGTTTTCCCTAATGAAAAACCATTTATTCTTTTGCTAAGAACGGAAATAAAGTATATAAGTATTAAATGTGATCTTAGAAAATGTATTTCTAGGGCTGTCCATCACTGAAACTACTTATTCAAAAACCTGAAAAAATGAAATTTATATTAAAACCTAGCTTAATTTTTAGAGAAGTGATTATACACTGTGAAAGGGGATTTTAGCCAGGAACTGGGACACCAACCCAAAAACTTCGGGGTGAGAACACTGCAAAGGTTGCCTTACTGCCAGTGTACATAATCCCAGTGGTCAGACAGGAAAGATTGTATTGCCTAGTTTAGTAAAAACAATTTCAGCCAAGCAGGCAGCAATTTATTCCTTTGCTCACAGACACAACCAAAAAAAACAAAAACAAAACAAAAAAAAACCAAAAAACCTCCAAAAAACCAAAAAAACCCCAAATCTCTTGACTTGGATCCTTTTGATAGACTCGGAGCTGTGAGTGAGCTTTATCCTGGCAGGAAGGGAGGGTTGATGGTTCCACCTAGTGGTACCCACAGGGCCCCAGTGGCAGCACTGGGACACAAACTGGGAACACCTTCCAGAGCTTCTGCTGGCATCACTTCAACACCTCACTGTGAGCCTCCACTGCTCACAGCCCCAGCAAACACTGAAGGGACAAGCTTTCTGTTTGTACAAGTTAGTTCAGTTATTCACTTTTGAACGTTAATTTTCATTATTTTTTCATTGCAAACCAGAATCCAGACAGTGTCATTTTCTCCTTAAACCATAAGGGCTCTTCCCAGGAGCCCCTTTCCAATTTATTCATTTGCTAAAACAACAGGATTTCTACAGCGAACTGTCAGAAAATCCCGTGTACAGGATGACATTTGTGGGTCCTTTTGTTGTTTGTTTCTTTCTTAAGCAGCTGCTCTCATCTGTGGCCAAGAGCAAGCTCTTCCTGGGGCAGGCTGCTCGAGCAGAAAGGGTTTTGCTGCTGGGGGCTTTGATGCTGTCTCAAAAAGGCTGCTTTTATCCAGTGTCCCTGCTCACCCACAGCACAGCACCCTGTCCCACCGACTTTTATCTCCCCAGCAGCAGGGACAGCAAATCATTGATTTAAATGCACCTTTCTGTGTGCCTGGAACTACATCAGGAACAGCAGCCCATCGTTTCCTTCTGATAAAAACCATCCAGATGAGCTAAATAAGGTTTGGGGGTTTTGATTTGTCTGGTGAAGTGCGAGCACCTCAATTGTGAAAACATTTCTGAAATTATCTTCTGGAACTGCATAATCCTGAAAATGCAAAGTGTTAAAAAATGCTTGCAGAGTCTTATTTATAGCAGAGCATTTCTAAATAAAGATATTTCAGAATACACAGGGCAAAGAGAGGGTTTACAGCAACCAAAACCCCAAAACACAGCGACGTGAGTTACAGCCACCATCTCCACAGCAATTCCTGCTGCATGGAAGCAGGAAAGGAAGGCTTGGAAGGTTTCCTTGGGTGCTCCCCACTTCCCAGCTGGCAGTTGTGAATTCTGCTCCACGAGATAAATAACTAGTCAAGAGTGAAGAGCTGCAGCACGTCCCCGGGCCTCACTACCTGTCACATACTGTTGGGAGCAGGATTATGTCTGAAAAGGTTGACAGAGCACAGATTTATCTCTCTAAATCAAACACTGTGTGTTTAGCTAAACTCACTGAACTTTAACTAATTAGCCCATCATTACAGTAAATTCATAGCAAGTAATTTGTAAAAGGCTAACGCCAGAGACCAGAGTATTTACACTTAACCTGAAGTACTGATAGTAACAGTGAGCTATTGGGAGAGATTTCTACTTAAAAAAATACCAAATGCAACCTTTTCATGACAATTGTTCGAGGCAAAGCCCTTTGTAAAGTAGACATTTAAAAATAAACTCTAAAAATATACATATATCTAAAAAAGATGAGCTCAGCTGGTCAAAGCCAGGTGCTAAAACCACCGAAGTTAAGGGGCCACCCCTGCATGGCCATTCACTCAACACCTGGATTTGATGATCCCTGTGGGTCCCTTCCAACTCACAATATTCTGTGATTTCTGTGAGTTATCTATGTACAGAAAAAAAGGAGTTGAAAGTGGAAATCAAAAGGCTACACAGTCCTATAAACATCATATTTTCCATTGCTTCTCTATTTTATAGCATGTTTTAAATAAAGGAAAAAATACTGGGGAATAGGAATTGCACTTGAAGATAAATCCATTACAAGACATTCATATCTGTAAGGAAAATCTGGTAAAAATTAATCTAAAATTATGATTTAAAAAAGACTGTTAGAAAACAAAAAAAAAAGATCATTTTGAAGGAACAAAAGCATGTTTATCTTCCAGTCTGCAGCAGTGTGAGCCTGTTCTTGCTGGAATGGGTGGGGCTCAGCCTGGTTTTGGGAAGAGAAACCAGAGCCCTCTCTGCCTTTCAGTTCCTGATGCAATCTGTACACATTAACACCAGCTGTTAATTTGATTTCCAGATAAAAGATTTTCTTTTTTTTTTAAACAGAACTTCTGTTCACACTCAGTCCCTATGTGCCACTGCTTTTACAATCAAATAATTGAGTTCCAAACATTCCTACAAGTGTGTCTTGTTTCCATATTAAATACAACCTGTTAATAGCTGCAGCTCTTATTTTTCTTTCCTGTATTCAGAGGTTTCTATTGAGATTAAACTGCCTTTTGTTCACTTGCAAGTGAAAAAAAAAAAAGGTGTTTTAGGAAGTGCATACTGGACCATTAAATCCTTTGCTGGAGCAGATCCCAGCTTCCACTGGATTCATGGCACTCCTTAGAACATCAGTGAAGTCAAACAAGAACCTGGGAATGTGTGCAAATTTAACAGATCTGCCTTAAAGTACTGTCCAGTTATTGTCTGAGGAAGTTAATTAGAAGCTCCTAATTCCTTTTTGAAATTCATTCTACTGTATGCCTCCTTAATCCTTGGAAGAAAAAAAAAAAACAAATTCAAAACATTTTAAGAGCTCCTGTTTTCATTTGCAGCAAGCTGTGCCATATTCAAATTCTGCAGTCCTAAACCCTACAGAAGTTATTTTATGCTAGAAAACACACACTGTTCAAACAATATTTTTCAGATGTTCTCTACCCTCTATAGGTTCCTTTATAAGTTCATTTTTTAAAAGTCCTCAGCAATCTAAAGTTGCAGCCGTCGTGTTTAAAGATGACAACATGCAATTAAAATCCACAGATTCTCTTACACTTCTGTACATGTAATTTTCAGAGTAACACTGCCTTATTATCAATGTTTTGCAGGAACTTTTCTCTCAGATTGATATTTCAGTGATGCTTAAAAATCCTCTTGCATCATTTCTGAGATATTTTGATCCTGTGGCAGCTCTGGGATAATTTCTCCATTTTTCCACCATCCATGAGCCTCTTTGAGACAAAGATATGAATATGCAAGCATGACTTTGGTCTCTTTGTTCCTCAATTCACATGAACTGCAAAGAAACTGCGGGGCATGCGAGATGTGCTTTGGAAAAATTACCAGACACATCAAAATTTGAATTATTTTTGTCCTGTTCTAACTCCTCTTGAGTTTGCTACCAACTTTATTCACAACTACAAAGGCCAGAGGACACTTCCAGCAGCTGAAGGCCCTAAACAAAATTACGGGTGGGTTTGTTGTTGTTTTGTTTGGGTTGTGGGTTGGTTTTAAAATTATTTCAACAGGAAGTAAATATTCAGAAGGCTCCATAACCATAATTCCAGCTTCCTTCTGAGTGGTTATCCATTAGGAGAAAAAACTGAAACTTCCAGTAAATCTCCCTTTAAGGTTTACACTCTGCTAAAGTAGATTTAAAAATAAAATAAGCTTTTGTCAAAACCATCTCGTAATGAACAGATTTCACAAGGAAAGAAATTGCCAGTCATCTCTGGAGTGTCTGACAGGGATGATAATGTATTTTTTCAGGAGTGAATCATCAGATCCAGGCAGTTTTTCTTTTTCTGGTTTGTTTTTTGGTAGCTTTTTTTTTTTTTTTTTTTTTTGGGTGGTTTGTCTTGTTTCTTTTGTAAGGAAATAATCATTTTTCCAAATTGTTGCTTCAACACCTTGCTGGATTTTAATCAGCCCCCAGTAACGATGGAATTTGCTGCGGTTCTCAGACTCAAATTCTGCTCTGTGAAGTCAGAAGGACCTTTTGGGTCCTCCCTCCCCTTCTGCTTTGGACATAATTCTTACAGAGCCTAAAGCCAGCTGAGCTGACAATGTAACCTGATCACAGAACTGAAAATGCTGTGGCCCTCCAAGCTGAATTATTTCTCCCTCTCCT
This sequence comes from Chloebia gouldiae, assembly GCA_003676055.1. NCBI lineage: Eukaryota > Metazoa > Chordata > Aves > Passeriformes > Passeridae > Chloebia > Chloebia gouldiae. The sequence continues at coordinate 13,473,505 of QUSF01000018.1, read as the reverse complement.
GAGGGAATGCTGGCAATAATGGCTTTTTTTCCTATTATGTTATTTTAGAAACCTGTTCCCTTTAAAATGAAAAAAATCATCCTCACAATGACTGAACATTTTCCCCATTTCAGTGTGGTATGTCTATTTTAATTTGTAATTTAAATTTGTAGGGGAAAATGCAGGAAGGCTGACATTCCACTCCAGTAATATATTCATGGAATTACAGACACATAGACAGCATTGTAAAATTTTATATACTCTCCTTATAATTATTTAAATAGAATCTTCACCAACACAAGAAATAGCCAAGGCAACAAGAAATGGAAGGAAAAAATACAGAAATCACAGAGAAAATGAGAAGTGAATATAATGTAGATTAAGGAAGAACTCTAGTATCTTTGTTATTTTTAGCCTCCATCTGGAAGGCACTGTACAGTGTGTATATAGTTTTTAAATAACAATATTATGACATTATATACTTCCATGAGAGGGTAAAGGAGATGAGCTAATGCACACACTAATAGATATATTAGTGATAATGTTCTTACAAAACCTTATATCAAAGCCTATTATATCACTTTTTCCTCCAAAAGAGAAATCAGCTGTGTAACATGCAGAGATCTTCTACTGAAAAGATCAGCAAACCATATCAAAGGTTCACTTCTGCACTGTGTTTTGAGGATGGCAAAATAAAACCAGCTCTTTTAAGGTTGGTGTCTGATTTTTACAGAATAAAGGCAATTCTGGAATTTGAACCTAGTTACTCTAAAATACAAGAGTATCAGTATTATTATTAATGTACATCATCAATATCTCACATCTGGTTTTAGTCATCATTGAAAATAACTTCACCCTAATTGCAGCACCCTTTAAAATATAACAGCATTGAAACTGAACCAACCTAGCAGTGCAAATGTCCTACAATTAACCAGCATGGATAGTGCTCAGGATGTGAGAGCAATTTTGGAGCTACATACATTACAAATGTACCAGCTCAGCTCCATTATGCTGAGGCAATAATGTGCAATAATTAGATGAACCACCTGTGCTGCCGTTTCAGAAATGCAATGGAAATACTGACAGGAAATTGGGTTTGAAATGATGATTGACCAGGTCTCAATGATGCCTCAGGTTTAGCTTGTATGTTTTTCAGATTCTCTGCTGCTTTAGTGGGTGGGTCTGGGATTTATATCAGGGGATGCTGAGCTCTGCACAGAGCAGGGAGACAAAACAATTCCTGCTCCAGCTGGGCACCAAGGACAAATGATCCAAATCTCAGCCCAGCAGCACAAACCCCGTGGGCTGGAGAGAGAAAAACCAGCAGGGTGGGACTGCCTGGGCTGGAGCTGGAATGGGACAATGAACTCCAAGGTGCCAATGGAGCAGAGCTGATCCCAGGAGAGCCCCCGGGAGCGCTCGTGCATTTTGGGGCCGTTTTGGGGCGTTTGGGTGCAGCCCTGGCTGGGCTCTGGTGCTGCCCAAGGTGGATCCATGAGGAGATCCTTGGATAAATCCCTGCTTTGTTCTGTATCTCTGTCCAGCCTCTGTTCCAGCTCAGCCTTCCCAAGGAATCATCAGCACAGCTCCTGAATCCCAGCTGGCCTCAGCTCAGCAGTGAATGCTCCTGACAAAGAGCACTGCCATGCCAAGTCAGGCCTGCAGTCTGCTAAGCCCAACAGAGTGTGAATAAATGGCCAGAGATGCTTTGTAGAAAAATGCAAAAAAAAAAAAAAATCACAGATAAAACAGGCCAACAACCTGCCAATACACAAACCTGCTCCCTGAAATTATCTGCTCCCAAATTCCTAGAAGCATAAAAGCAATTCAATTGAGGACGAGGTGATATCACAAAATCTATACCACAAAATTGGTAACATTTTCCACTTGTAATAAGCTGTAAAGATCAAACTCTGGTTTTGCGTAGCACATCTCTAATGAGCACCATGATACCAGCAGAAGTTTAAGCACAGAATTCAGGTTGCCCTGTCCATCCCACATGGGGTGTCCTCCTCTGCAGAGCTGCTCCAAAAGCACTGCTGGCCTTGCCCTGTCCCCCTGCCACTGCACCCCTGGGCTGGATCTTTAACTTATCCTCTTCGAAAGATATGAAAAGAAAAACATCAGGAAAATAAATTTATTTATTATGAAACTAAAAATTACTAAATTAAAACATCAGGAAAACAAATTATTATGATTATGAAACTAAAAACATCAGGAAAATAAAAGTACTTGAGGCAACTGCAATGCTGGACCCTCACAGAATGACATAACTGCCAAAGATGATATCAATACTCTGCAACTGAGCATTGCTATTTTGGGGTTTTTTCTTATTTTCTCCTGCTAATGCCACAAGGAAATGAGAAGTCTCACAGTTTGCTCTGTTACATCATAACCCACAGGGTAAATATTGCCTTTGCAGGAGGGAAACTAATTAAGTTCTTACAGCTCAGATGACAGCCACAATTAAGAACTCTGGGCCAGTGGCTCCGTGCTGAGGTTGGGGGACTCAATTCTACCCCGTGTGCCCTGAGCAGGCTGGAGCAGAAATCCTCCCTATCTACAAAACAACCATTTGGACCTAATGTCACTTCAATTAATCCCCTCCCAAGTCATACACTGCAACAGTGATTTTCATCTCTTCCCTTTCCATTCATTATGTATATATATTAAAATATTAAAGCCAATGTGCTTTACCTCAGTAAACAGTACTGTGGGAGAAAATTTTTCAAATAGAAGTGTTTCACAATAATTGCGTGATAACGCTGTCAGCACTGACAAAGAAAATTCAAATGGCCAAATGCAAATTAAGTTAGCCTTGCATATCGTTCATTACTACTCATGTAGTTGGTAAATGAATGCATGAATATCCTTTCTGTGAAAGAAGTTCCTCTAACTTCAGCTACTGCATAAAGATGCAGCCAAAACTCAGCTATCAATCTCTGGAAATGGAGGCCTTCCCATCTAGCAGGACATAGCTCATTAAAACAGAACAGTTTTCAGATTCAGTGTGAATTAAAAAATAAATAAATTCAGAATGGTGAGTGACTTCCAACTTCTACAAAATCCTGCCCCGTGACCGTGGCAGCCTCCTCCTGGATCACTCAGAAATCTGCTTTCTGGGAGGAATCCCCTGGTTCTCAGAAAAGCTTTGTTTTATTTCTACAAATCTATTTCACAACGCAAGACCTTCAAAAAGGCTTTTGGATTTCTAAGGGCTTTTAGGAGGTTCGGAGGCAACTGTGCCAGATCAGTGCTGAGAGAAAGGAGCTCCACAACAAGCACTGAGAGTGACTCCAGGGCTGCTCTGGGTTCCTGCAGAGCCCTGTGACCAAACAGACACAAAGAACCGTAAAGAAATAAATATAAATAAATGTATGGAAATTTAAAATGAAAAACAACCCTCAGGATCAAGGTTGGAGCAACTGCCACAGTTCTGCATGTGTCTGAAGCTCAGATGTTCTCTGGCACAAGCTGCACATGAAGAATCCTCAGTGCTCCCATCATCACTCCTGGACAGTGGGTTTTTATTTCAAAAAGCACAAAAATTTAGAATTTCCTATTTTTGGATCTTAGGGCAATTCAATGAGTAAACTGACACCAGTGCTGATTTTTAAAAATGCTGAAACTTGGGAAATATTCTGAAACTTCACGGGGAAAACTTTTCCCACTGCACTGAATGCAGTCTGAAGCACACTAATAAAAACAAGGGGTACAGAACTCTCCTTAGCCTGGGTAAGTAATTAAATGCTTTAGATGAACAACAAAATGAGGTAATTAGTTACAATTACACAGCACAATAACTTTCTGAAGGACATGTGGCAGAAAGTGCACGTGGCTTTGCCATCTGAAGGCACATTTTCATTTGTTCAGGAAAAGCTCCTGTATTGGGAAATAAGAATACATCAAATAGCAACTCAGGTTCAGAGGCAGCAGCACGATGGATACAAAGCCCAGAGCCCACAATCCCATTTCTCTGTGTCTGTGGAGCTCCCCAAACATTTATAAACACTTGACATGCTCTGGGTCAACACGTGAACAATCCCTGCATACCAAGAGCAGAAAATCGATTTTAAAGACAACATCTCCAACACTTGCTTCAGAGAAGGGTAACACACCCACAGAGGTGAAAGCAACCGTGCAAATGGACAGAATTCCTGAATTTCTGTCTTTCTGTCCACCCAGTCTGTGGTCCTGAGGTGTTGCTGGAATGTGGTGTCCACATAAAAACCTGGAGCACCCGGCCTGACGCCTCCTCAGTCCCTTCCTGCCCACTTCTCCTCCACCCTGCTCCTAAGGAGAATTCCTCCCAAAACACAATTCAGGTTTGGGCTGCAAGGGGTTGTTTTGTTCTTTTGAGAGTTTGAAAGTTCTTCTAAAACCCTGCCCTCTGATATTTACATATTTTTGCTGAATTTCCTCACACTGTTCATATAAATAATGATTGTTTTGCATTCTTCTTTGTGAGCAGAGAGAATTAACAGATTATTAATTTGAGCAGTGTGGTTGGAGAGGTGGCAGTTTCACCCTCCAATCCACTGTCACTTTTGCTATTCTATATATAGTGGAGTCAGAAAATAAAATTATTTTTTAGTTCTTTTCTTCCCTCTTTTACATCTGGCATCCATGTGTGTGTTATTTCATGTCATAGTGTGACACAAGGGACCTTAAAAATCATCTATTTCCAACTCCCTGTCACGGGCAGAGACACCTCCCCCTATTAAGTAAAATCTCCCCATATTAAAGCTGTTTCTTTCATGCCAGGCCACCAGAAAAATGCATTATCTAACTACTCCTTTAATTACAAAAGACATAAGATAAAATGCAGACACAGTAAAAATAGATTATACCACAAATACCTATTTTTAAACAGCTTTGGGACTGTTTATGGAGCTCTCAGGACTCAGGTAATTTGCTGAGATTCCATTTGAATGGTGCCCATATTTATATTTAGAAATAAAAAGCAAACTTAAATCTACAATAATGCCGTGATAGCAAAATGAGTAAATTTATTACTGGTGATCTTGTTTAGCTCTTGCTATTGCAGATGTGGTGATTTTGGAGCACTTGGATCATGTGTGAGTCCCATTAGTCCACAACACCTGACTGTAAGCAAAAATCCTCCAACTGCATAGCAAACATGTCTTTAAAACCTCAGCTCCTAAAAATGTTTGAAAAGTTGAATGAGTTTAAAATACAAACTGATTTCTAAACTCAAGACTGAATTTTTATGGCCCATAATAGATATCTCCAACTTCATAACAGGTATTTAATGTTAAGGATCTGTTCCTCTGAAAGGCATTTTATTGAGCACAAATTCAGTGCACCTCCCACCTCCTTGCATTTTAACATTTATGATATTCTCACCAATTCACAGATGCAAGCATATCAAAACCCAGCTTATTCAGACAACTGTCACATCCAGAATGACTGACAATGCTTTCAGGAAAGCAAATTTGCTTTCACTGAAGGTTTTTATTTGAATGTGGTTCAGGTAAATGAGGATTGTGCACCCAGAAACCCAACTAATCCTCCAGATTTTATTTATTATAATCAGTGCAAAGGTAAAATTATTTTATCAAGGCAGACTAGCAAAAGCGAGTCTTTGAGCAGAGCTGTATCTCCAAGCAGAAGACACAATATTGCTAAAACAATAACCTTTTATTAGAATTCTGATGCAATGAAAAACATCCACCTTCTTAAACCCATATTTTACATTAAATTGTCTGAATGCCATATGAAAATTTAAAAAAAAAATAATTTAAAAATAGCAACACTCTATTACCACAACTCCTTTTTGCTCTTGCAGAAGTTGAACAAGGAGTGGAAGCCCCTCAGCAAAGTCACAAAGCAGATGCTGAGACTGAGCCAGGGAGGTTCAGGGCCTCCCTTTCCCTCTCAGGGTGGGCTCTTAGCATGGAAATAATGGCAGGACAGCCACAGATCTGATTTGGATGCAGGAATTAAACACCCATCCCAAATGTGTGCTAAGAGAGCAGAGGAAATCCTCAAGAACTACCCTGAGATCTGAGGCAGGAGAAACTCCATCCCCATCCCCTGCAGCTCTGCATGCCCAGCACTGGGAGCCACAGAAATCCTGGCCCAGGGCACCAGGGAGGCTGCCAGAGTTTGCATATATGGCAGAGGACAGTGGTGATTAACATTCCTAAAAGAAATTAAATTCCATGGCAAAAATAAAAAAACTTAGGCACTTAATAGAAAGAACCCTAGCAGAACAGTTAGCTCTGTGCAGAAATTTGCTTAAGCTAATTTAGAGAAAAATTTATTCCTGAATTGGTCTTCTTTTAATAATTTCATAGCCCAGGGCCAGGAGAAAGGGCAGGGATTATTGTGCAGCAGCAGTGCTGGATGCAGATTTTAATGTCACCCTGTGATAAATGCCACCTAAAACTGTTCTTTATTATAGCAATATTGGCAAACCTGCAAAATGTAAGTGTATTTTTGGAAGAGGAACCAACATTTCTTGAAACGGATTTCTAATTATTATTTTGTAGGCTCGCTAAGCAAAGCAATCCACTGAAAGGACAATCTCTCTCCTTAAAATTCAGTGGCAAGAAACAATAAAGTGGAGTGCTGAGCTCAGGAGAGAGGAACCACACAATGCTCCTGCACACTGAGAACTCTACAGCAGCAAGAACACACAGGAGTAGAGAGAAATGTAAAACCAGAGGAGGGGGCAGGGATTTATTATTATTACTGCCATGACCTGATAACAAAACCATTTTTACTGGAAAACTCTGGGGTTGTAATGCAGCCCATTAAAGTGTGGCTTTTCATTTCCAGCCTTAGCAAACAAACAGAATGCAGTGAAACATATTTGAAATGGGTTTTATTTTTCTGAACCTGTCTGTACATTTCACCATCTGATTTTTCCCCAGCAGGAATACTGCAATGCTGAGCAATCTCTCTCTTCCCTTCTGCACCTCTTACCCAGTCTGAATCTGACTGGAAATTAGTTTGAAAAAAATTATTTTAAAGGCATGACCATGTAAACACAAATATTCTACAAGGTACAGCAGCACCCCCTGTAAAAAAGGCAAATTGAAGAGGTGGAATGACACCCCTTTGTAGTAATTGGAGCTCTGTTATCCACATTAATTAATCTCTCCCAGCTCCAGCCCACTCACCTAAAGCCACAGGGAACACAGGCAGGGTTTGTTTTTTTTTGCCTCGTTTTTATTTTTTTTTTTTTTTTGCAAAGTTGTGGAGTTTGAGCCAAACTGATCAAAAATGCCACAAGAAGTGACACTACAGATTGTTCCTTCTGAGTTAAATTTCCTTTGTGAAACCACTGGAAGAAAACACAACAAAAGCTCAATTTCCCTGATCTTCTGATTGCAGCCACTGTGAGGGTGTGAAGCATCCTCAGTTTTAATTTTTACCACGAGAAGATGCAAACAGAATAATCAAGTTTGGAAAAAGACAGATGTAGAGCACGCACATGAAAAGTGTACAGAAGTGAACCTACTGTAGTGCCCAGTGCTTCTGGGGGTATTTTCTTTGTGGGTTTTTTAGGGGTTTAGATGGGGTTTTTTTGCCTTTCTGTAGGGGCCACCTGTTACCAAGGAATTAGCAAAACTACAAACAGTAAGCAAGCAGAAGTTGTTTTTTCTCCTTGCTAAACTACAACCCCAACTGACACAGGAAAAATGAGATCTGTGTCCAAACAGACAGAGAACTATTAATGGATTTTCCTCTCAGACATAATGTGTAACCAAGACAAATTCAAAAGCAAAACTTTGCTGGACAAATCTAACTTTGGAAACAGAACACCTGTATTTATTTTTTCCCATGAAAACCCCTGCGCTGTTCCCTGCCATAGACAGAATTATTCCATCTGCCAGTCACAACCACACATCCCAGTAAGCTCACAAACCCCCCAGTCTCTCTTTTCCAGGCCTTTTATTTCCTTTTTTTCCCCCCATTCCACTGAACCACAAGAGAAACGGAATTAATTGTTCCAATCTCACTGGCTGGAACTCGGCAGGACAGAGTGGCACCAGGGAGGGACCTGCCATTGCTCCTTTTTTGAAGGAGAGATGTGGAAGGTTGTAAATGTGGCCCCAGGATTTTCAGGCTGTAGTTCACTGCTCAGAAATGTCACAGCCACATTTTTAGGCACCTTCTGGTGTGCAGACAAGTTACTCACTAGATGTCACCTATGTTTCTAAACCTCATGAGAAAATTTACATGAAAGTTTCAATGAGATATTTGATCAGGACTAACATTTACTGCATCCTATTCTCAATTCTTGCCCCTGGAAATTTTACTTTATGGCCTTCTTCTCTTACAGAACCCTTACAGTTGGCCAGAGTTTGGAATTGGAAGACCCAGTCCTTTTCTCACAGTGAGTTCTCCAAAGTCAATCAGCTCCTTAAATTTAAAAGCCAGGCCCCACTGGAATATCACCTGTCTCACTGGAATTCCAAACACAGAAGATCAGTCAAAGGGATTTTTAATCAGCTGTGTCCCCTATTTTTGCTGAGGAATCCCTGGTTTTGACCCAGGTTCAATTATCTTCTCGTCTCTCTCAGCTGCAGCAGATTTTGTCCAATCTCCTCTGGTCCCTGGGAAGCTTTGCTTTGTCACCACTTGGTGACAAATGTCTCCTCAAGTCACAGTAGAGAGAAACCATCTCTCAAAATGATACTTCTCAAGATAGGGAAAAAACCAAACTTTGATCGAGGAGTTCTTTCACGTCTGATCTGAGAGCAGAAACAAGCCCTGAATTAAGGATGATCCTGGAACTGTAGCAGAATTGACTTCATAGTATGAACAAATCAAGTCTTTTTTTTTTTTCTTTTTCTCATAAGATCATGCATATGGCAAATTAAAAATAATTATGCACTACCTTTGCCACTAAGGAAGGTAAAAGAATTTGCCTTTACTCTTCTGTTACTCTAAAAGAATTCCTCAGCCAACATGAACCTAACCCCAGCTCACTGAGGATCAGGTGGATTAGCATGGCTTATTTATGACTCTCTTCTGCCAAACATATCCAAATCAAGCTTTTGATTTTATGCCAAATAACTTCAACTGCAGATTTTTAAGACTGCATTTTTTTACTGTAAGACATGTTTCAAATAAAAAATTGCAAAACACAGTTACCACGAGCTTTAATAAAAAGGGAAAGCAGAGTAAATGCATTTCACAAAGTGTGTGCCACTGGAATACCACAAGCAGAGAGGTGAACGAAGGAAACACTGCCACTGATTAACTTCTCAAATTTTCTCAAAATCAGCTTTACAGGAAGAAGCAATTGTTCAGTAAAGTGGACAAAGTTCAGTCCAATACTGTCTTCCTCAGGAAAACAAAGTTATCTTAATGTATTTTTACTTTTAAGACTACAAATTCTGGAAGTTCCTACCAGAGCAGAACACACCCACGAGCAGTGCTTGGAAATGATGATCAGCTGAACACTCAAAGTCTTACCTGTTAAGAAGCTAATACTCCTCATGGCACCACCCACAATGAATTCACTGTACTTACAGCTGTAAGAATTAGACACACTTAGTGCAGGGATGTTTAAATACAAAGGCAACAGGAGCCCTTAGAGCACGCAGCGACCTGGAGCTGGCAGGTTAAAAGCCCGTGAGCGTGCTGGGCTTTCACAGGAGTCACTGGCCAGTGAAAGCTGCTGGCAGATCTTTGCCAAAGGACCTCGGGCTGCTCCGAGCTGGCAGGAATTCCCTCACCTTGGGCGCGCGGCGTTCGTTTCCTGCGGTCCCTGAAAGCCGCTCCCGACTGCAAGGCCTCCAGCAGACTGTCCATCACGCCGGTCTCGTCACCCTCTGCGAGCAGCAGGAAAAGAAAATTCAGTCAGTGCAGCTGAGAGCAGACTTTAGAAAGAACCAGAACCAGGAGTGCAAGAGCTGACCCGTGCCCGGAACGCTGCCAAGCACGGGCGGGCGCGCCCCGGTCGCTGCTGGCGGGGACGCCCAGCAGGAAAAGCGATGCCAACCCTGCTGCTCCTTCAGCCTGGAGATGTTCCTGGGCATCGCTGATGCCATCCTCAGATGGGCAGCTGCTGCTGAGCCAGGACTGCTGAGCTGCTGAAGGCTTTTCTGAAGTGGGAACGGGTCAATTTAATCAATGCAGCTGATGGCGCTGAGCAGCAGAAAGGTCAGTGGTGCAGTACACAGAAAATATGTGATATGATGCCTCCTGGCTTCATGATTCACTAAATCTTTGGAGAAATTATCTATACAATCAATAGCATGGATGGTGACATAAGGAGAGGATGAAGAGGGGATAATCATGCAGTGGAAGTCAATGGTGTAACATTTCTTAACAGCTGAATTTTACTTCTGCTCAATTTTTTATTTTCCTTTTTCCATATCCAAGCTAACTGGCAGCCTTTAAATTGCTGGACTTTATGGTGCATTATGGAAATCTGGGTGGAAAAATTACTTCTTTTTATACATTTGAGTCTTTACATTCCTTTGCATTTCAGTCTGCTAATAACAGGTGACAGCAGCATTCAGCAGCATGAGAAATAGAGGTCAAAGAACTGAAAGGTTACAAAAGTACTGATGAATGTCTCTTTCTGTTCCCATATCTGTGTTATAACCCAAAACTAAAATACAGGTTAGGCTCAGCAGGGAGGTGGACATTTCATCCACATCTCTCAGACTCCAAACTCATATAAATTTCCTCATATGGGAAAGGGAAGATCATGACTTTATGCAAAAAAAAAATAATATTATGGTAAAAAACTTCTGACTCACACAAAGTGTGGGAGGTTAAATGCACATCCAGGCTCTCAAATGCTCAAGTTTAAAAGCAGCCTATTAATGAATAAGCTGTTCTGTCCTGGTTCTCTGTTACATTCCAATTTATTAGACTCAATCCAGACCTGGTTCAAATTTCTACAAGCTGATCATTAGAATAACTACTTGATACCTTTAAATGATAAATCTACCTAAGTGAAACCATTCTAAACACGCTACACAACACACCCAGAGCAAAGGGAGCAAGTGCAGGAAGCAGCACAAGACTCTGAAATACCAGTTTTAATTACAGCCCATCTAAAAGCCTTAAACAACTCAGCTCCTGCAAAACAAATAAGCAAATTAGCTTTTCTCAATTCCCACTCACATCCAAAGCCAGAATTTCCCCTAAACTCTACAACTTAATTGTTTTTCTTTGTGCTTCTTATCCTACCCATGCTTATTCATTGATTTGTTGTTGGCTCTGTATTAAATTTACCTTCAAAATCAAAGCTCTGTGAACACACTTTGTCCAAATTAATACACATCAAGTTGGTCTGAAACATTTAATGGCAGCGACTGCAGACCCAGAGCTAGTTAATATCTTAGAATATTTAATGTGTAGAAAAATTACAATATTCTTCGATCTTCATTAAAAGTAAGAGTTGGCAGAGTTTATTAAAAAAGACAAAAATCCTTCAATACTTCATGAATGTTTATGCAGCCTTCCACTTTTTTGCTGAGTGAGCTGCTCTACCTGCTAATTACTGCAACTGCCAAAAGCCAGCCTGGTTTTGGGATGCCAGAATATACAACATAAAACACATTATTAAGGAAGCTGCAGGACAGAGTGATGAGATTTTTAAGTCCTCAAAGTAAAATTCACACAAGTTCTGATCTCAGCAGTGCATTTTAATCACAGTTTTTAGGTGGCTAAGTGGGAACTGGACAAAACTGCATTTTCAGAGAGCCTTAATTAAAACTGATAAATAAAATTCAACAGAAATTTCATTATTTCCCTATAGTTCTTGCTGCAGTTCTTCACACAGTACCAGCAATCTCCTCCATTTGTCATTTTTATACTACCCACAGCAATTTATAGACACAAATAAAAAACAAAGACAGAAATTGCCAGAAGTTTGAAAACTAAAAACTTATTTCCAACATTTCTGTCAGCAGAAATAAAATACATAATCATTATCTGTCTTTTAGATGTCTTTCATTGTACACAAGGACAGGAGTTTCATCTGGAACAAGTAATTTTCTTCCTCATTGTTTCTTCTCCAAGTTGGCCCCAAGCATTTAAAAGAGAGCAAATGTGTGGAGATATGTAAAAAAAGAAAAAAAAATTGGCAATTTATTTTGATTGGCCTTAGCAAAGAGCCAGACTCACTACAGGTATTAAAGAGGACTGCAAAAGGATTCTCAGTCATTAACTGATTTGTTAACTAGGAGCCACATTTGTTTTAATTTGGATTTGACACTAAATCAAATTTCAGCAGCTGGTGGGGGCTGTGTTTGGGAACTGGAAACTGTTGATAATTCAGGGGGGTTTTTCCTTCTCACTGAGCAGCCCTTACACAGAGCCAAGGGTTCTTCTGCCCCTCAGCCCACCCCACCCTCATTCCTGGGCCAAACTCATAGTAAGGCTGACCAATAATTATTTCTGCAATGCTTTTTAACATTGCAAGTTCTACAGAATATCACCTGCTAAGCAGCAGTTACATTGAGATATTTCCCTCTGGGCTGGACGTCCGGGTGTGTTTTTGGGAGGTTACAGAGATGCTCCTGCAGGGCCCAGGGCTTACACCCGGGTTACTCAACGGATTTGGGCCACTTTCAATGTCAATAATAAACACAAAATAACTTTCAATGCTAATAATAAACACAAAATAACTTTCAATGCTACTAATAAACACAAAATAACTTTAAACGATACTAATAAACACAATATAACTTTCTTCTTCCCTAGAACAATATTAGTGCTCCTTGCACTGCTGGAGAGACCTGACCTGCAGAAGATTTGGAATAATAAAATCAACTGAAATAATTGAAGGAGCGTGTTTAACTTCACAGGCCAGCCAGGAGCTCTTCAACAGGGAATGCCCAAGAGCTCCAATCTACAGAGGGGACCAAAAAACAGCAACAAAACCCCAGGATCCTGTGGTTCCTGGAGCAGTGGTGCACCAGCTTGATTGCAGCATCCACAGAACAGAGATCCCAACTGGAAGAGCTTTCAGATAACCAGGGGGTGGATTCCAGCACGGATTGCTCCAGGAAGCACAATTTCCTCACTGGGGCAGGAGAACCACACAAAGCAGGCACTGGGAGGATGCAAGACAAGCTCCTCCCGTGTTTGGAACCTGGGCAGCCCCAGCAGAGCAAAGAGAAAATCCTTCTTTTCCAGGGAGTGCCAGGGAGGCACTGCCAGCGCCCCTGAGCTCCTCCTGAGCTTTGCATGAGGCTTGCCAGGCAGAAATAGAGACAAAAAGGTGATTTCCAGAGGTGGCAGCTGCTGGGATGAGGGGGGCTGCAGAAGCTCCTGCAGGGCTCAGCCAAGCCCAGCGGATCAGCTTTGCCCAGCTCAGAGGCACAACTGGGAACATTCTGCTGCTCCGGGGCTCTGCTGCCCTCCCTGATGGCCACAGGAGCCCCTGCACAGAGTCACATTCTGCTGGCACATTTTTGTTTTCCAGTATTTTCCACATGCACCTGTATCGTAAATGTAGCTGAATTTAATGGGAGGAAAGGGTGATGTTTGATTTAATTTAGATTTCTTTATTATAACTATGTTAAAATACATTAATATACTATATAAAAGTGAAGATAATAAAACTATATACTAATTTTTCTAACTCTATCTCTATTTTTTATACAAGTCATGACCCTCTCTCTCAAGTGTTTAGATAGAGGTGGACTGGATTGGCCATCAGGCTCAAACAATCCTCACTAGAATCTAATCAAGTATTTACTCTAGGTAAATAATTCTCTAAACACATTTTACATAGGAAAAATAAGGAGTAGAAATAGAAATTGTTTGCTGTTTCATTTCTCTCTGTGCACCTCTATGAAAAATCCTGAGAGAGAAATGTACTTACCACACACTTGCAAAGCATCTTGTACTCATTATTATGAATACACTGATTGCAAACTGACCTAAGTTAATAAGAAGTGTAGGTATTGCACAGCCATTTGGGCAAAGGTTTATAGGAATTTTACAGGAATTTGTTCATAAATCTGGGCCCTTACTGAGAGAGCCCAGTCAAATTCCACATTAGGTAACACATGCTGCCTCCAAAGGGTTTTAAAATTATGCTTCTATCCACATCTTGCACTACCCCTGTTTTGCTTTGGACTTTTAAGCACTTTTCAAAGTCTAATGTGTGTCCTGTAGAAACTTTTAAACAAGACTTTTTATTCATAAGCAGTACCAGAATTTTTAATTGCAATATATTCCACTTAAAAAGGTCAGCTCTCAATGTCTTTGGGAAAGCGTGTTTTTGCGTTCTCCTCATATATTTGCATTTTATTCATTTGCTAAATTCATTTTGCATGCATAATAAATATCTCCAGGAAGCAGCCCTGCTCTGCAGCTTGCAGCAGAGTGGTGTCTCGTGCCTCTTATTTACTTTTTAATTAGAGGAGAACAAGTTAGGACAGTGTGACTGAGGAGTGAACCCCCAGCTCATGTCAGTTTACAAAACAAGGCAAAGCCTTGTTTACACACCAATTAAGAATATTGTTGTTGATAACCTGACCTCAGGCTTAAATAAATTAATAGAAGGAGAAAAAAAAAGTGCTTTGTTATACAGGCAGGCTATTGAAAACAATGTTTGAAACTCACATTTTTTTTTGTTTATTGGGACAAAATATCCCAGTGGTCAAAGTCTGCTGGGGCCTCACTGAGATGCCCCCACACAGCCCCTGGAGCCTCTTCCTGCAAGGACCACACCTCAAACAGGCTGTAATGTGAATTATGTGGGACAAATGGGAAGAGATTGCCTCTGTGTGGGAAGGAAGAGATTGTGCAGCTCACCAAAAAAAACCCCAAAAAAACCACCCCAGAAATCCCATGTGATACCTCAGAAATGACACCTGTAAATAAAGTTCTGCTGCACTTCCCAGGCTAAATTTTAATTACAGTACTGAGCTACTTTTAATTTCTGTGCTGAGCAGATGCGTAAGGCAGAACAAATCATCAATGCTCTTATCATTGTTAATAATTTCTTTTTAAAAGCTCCTTCCTATTGAACAACTGCTCTAACATTTCAGGGGAAAAAAGGAGTTTTGGTAACACATTTCGAGGAAAGGGGAGTTCTTACACATTCTTGATGAGTTTTTACTTTCTTTTTTACTTTAATACTGATGATGGTTTTGATTGTGCTAGGGTTAATTTTCCTCACAGCAGCTGGTGGGGGCTGTGTTTGGGAACTGGAAACTGTTGATAATTCAGGGGGTTTTTCCTTCTCACTGAGCAGCCCTTACACAGAGCCAAGGGTTCTTCTGCTCCTCAGCCCAGCCCACCCTCATTCCTGAGCCAAACTCATAGTAAGGCTGATCAATAATTATTTCTGCAAGGCTTTTTAACATTGCAAGTTCTACAGAATATCACCTGCTAAGCAGCAGTTACATTGAGATAAACAAAATGAAGGCTACTTTCAAAATTAATAACAGTACCTACTTTTTGAAACACAAATAATTTTTCTAAGGAAAAGTTGAATTTGCATAGAAAACTCCCTGAAGTTACAACTTTCTACTATTTACTTGTTCAGTAAATAGTCCCTGAGGAGCCTACTTTTAAGAGAAAAGAATCCAGTTTTTCTTTCTTCCCTGCAATTATCCCAATCACAGATTTTTCAGTCTAATAACTTTTCCCCCTGATAAACTCAATCAGAAGGTACCATATGGGCCATCTTCATTATCAAAACCAAATTTTTCCACAGTAAAACATTTAAAGGTGAGATTAAATTTCAAGGTGTGATTTCTTTCTAACTTCCAGTCCACTCTCACATCCATTTGCATTTCTCCTCAGCTGTTCCTGACCCATTTATCAGTTCAGTAATTCTGACACTCACCCCATTCTCAGGACCACTTTAAACTCCTGCACAAGCAGATCTCACAAAGGTTTTTAGTAACTCCTGCAGGGTTGCTTTGAGAAGGAAAACTCAAACCTGTAGCTGCTCACCTTTAAGCCTAATGCAAAACTCAATCTGTTTTTTGCTCTGTGAATATCAGGTTTCAGGAGGTGTGCAGCAGATTCAAACAGACCATCAACGTCAATATGAAAAATAATGACTTCCCACAGGAATTTGAACAGTTGCCTCATTGACATCCAGCACCACAAACTAATAATCTTTATAATGTAAATAAGACCCAAGATTTACCACTCCAGGTACCCCATACAATCACCAGCCAATACAGGAATCCAAAAAGACATTTACAAAAGAACATGTAACTCGTAATAAGCTCAGTATAGATTTCTGTTTATGCTAAAGGACGTGGAAGGAAGACAAACCAACCACAAAAGCACAAAATCATTAGAAAACTGCAGCAAAAGCAACCCCTGGAATTATATCCTGCACCAGTGAAATCAAACACCAGCTCAAGGAAACAGAACACACCAGTCTGAATAAAAAAGCCATGAAATCTTCTATGGCGATACTTGGAAAGGGAAAGCAGGAATATCCATCAACCTCCAGCACAGAACTGCACTTACATTATCCTCATCTGCATTAGGGGAGAATGTTAATAGGTCTTCAAAACAATTAATTCAACCCTAATTGGGACTGAGGAAGCTCATTCTATCTTTTATCCTAATACCTGTAGTTAAAAGGTGATTTTAATTGCCATGGTAATCAGATATAATGAAGAGCAAAACTGTTTCTGATTAAATAACATTTGCATCAGAATTGCAGGTAGACACTTTGAAGCTGAATTCTCCAACTCTTCTCTCTCTACTTCAGACAAGCACACAGAAGCAATGCTGCAGGAATTCTGCAGATGTTCAATCAGGTGGAAATCATTAAAGGCTTCTCCTCCCAGTTCATCTCCCATAAGGAGGAATTGTTCACGATTGGAGCTGTGAAACTTCAGCTCTGTGGGTGTGTGCAGAAAACACAAACCTTCCTGTGCCTCCAAACCTCACCAGGAAACCTGGGCTTTTCACCTAATGCTAACAAGCTTGATACCTTTTTGGAATATTCCTTTTTATAGAGGTTTTTTTAAATATGTTTTTGCGTTCATCTCTAAATATTTTGGAATGCTCAGCAGGTTTTTAAATCCATTTACATGTAATGTTTATGTGGCAGCTCAGTTCCACAAAGCACAAAACCACCAAACTGAGGAAAGTGTTCTTCAAAACACTGGCAAAGTCTGAGTTACTTCACCACTAGGAAATATTCAGAACAATTCTTGGTTCTGGCCACACTGTGGTTTTCTGTAGTTACACCAAGAAACAGATAATGATTTTTAGTTAATTATAACTAACCTAATCTGGATTTTCCAGTGACCACAAGAAGTGGTCACTGAATAGTCAGAAAACAGGAAAAATACTTCTAGAACTGCACAAGGAGCTGGAAATGCAGGAAGCCAATTGCTCTGACCTCCAAGGCTGCAGCACTGAGATCAAATTTGACTCTGGGAGATGCAGAGAAAGAGCTGAGAGGGGGTGAGGTTAAAATGAGCCTTTGGGTGAAAATCACCTTGTCCAAGTGACAGCTTGAGAGGACATCTGCCTCCTTCCTCTAAGCCTGCTGTGTCACATTCACTTAGACAAATTTACAAACTATTTATATAAACAGCACTGAGCACACAGAAGTAGCTGCACCAAGAAAAAAAAAATTAGTTATTTGGTAAAAATAGTCAATTGAATATCAATGTAATGGGGATGGAGGCTTAGCCCTCCTCCTACCACAGCAGCAGAGCTGTAATATGTGAAGTGGATGTTTTAAAATATTTACAAATTGGAAAAAAATATTTTAGAACTATTAAACTAACTTTGTGTCACAGGTTTCCAAACATTAGTTATTTAAATGGCAGTTTTGGTGCATTGGGCCATGTAAAGACATTCATATATTTGCATTTCCATTGAGAGAGGACTACAATGCAAAATTGAACTTTACTTGTGTCATTTAATAGGAAAAGACTTTCATGCTGGAAAGCAGAATGCTGCCAGTGTGATTTGTGCTCAGAGTGGGGGCCCCTCACCTGCCTGGAAAGGGAAGGGATGCAGCAAAATGCAGGTGTGCTCCCGGGGCTGAGCTGAGGCAGCTGCAGAAGTTTTGTCCAACCTGGGAGCTCCAGCCCTCAAGCACAGCCCAGGTCACTGAGAAAAGGCTCCCAGGGGCTTTCCTCACCTGCCACCAGCTCAGCAAACACCCAGTGGCAGCTGAAATAAACCCCCTGAGCACTCGGGCAGAGGCAGGGTGGTGAAGGGACCTTTAACTGCTTCCATCCCACTCTCAGAAAATGCCCGTCCCTATTACCATGGACATTTTGTTTGTCAGGTGGCAGATATTAAAGAAATATTAATCATATGCTGAAAGAATGGATTAGAAAAGTCTCATTAGAAACCTTCACTGGTTTAACTTCACAAAGAAAAGATGTATTTATGCATCCCCCTTTGTTTAAATTTTACATTTTGTTTATAGGTACACTGAAATCAGACTAATCTTGAAATGATCTGATAATAAAGTTTGTGATCTATAGAAAAGAATTTCTGCTACAGAACATCCCATGCAGGGCCAGTGCCAGTTCAAGCAAGGCCAAAGTTAACAGGATTTGTGCTACCATTGCAGCAATCAGCCCTGAGCAGGGCCTGTTAAATGGATAACAAGGACAGGTGTTTTTATTGCTGGGGCAGATTAGCAGATTAACACAAACTCATAGAAACTGAACAAAAAACTGCAAATGATCTCTTGCCTAAATCCAATTTTACCTCTACTTGCCTTCTGGAGTCAGGTAAAGAATAAAGCCTCTCTTTTACAGCCTTTTGGAAATCTGCACAACATCAATATCAAACCCATCCCATTCCTTCTGCTTCCTCACCTGCCTCTCTGTCACAGAGGTCTCATGTGAAATGCAATATTCTCCCAGCTGACAAGCTCAACACATTGCTTTTTACCGTGCTGAAATGTCACTCTGTGCTCAGGCTCCGAGCTCAGCTAGATTTTCCAGCCCCTAATAGGACTACTGGGAGAACATCCATCCTAACACAGAGCCCCAAGCCCAAAAAGAAAGACATTAATTGCCACAATACCTTGATTATAGAGATGTTTACAGAATGAAATTAACAACAAAGCACGGAAGACACTTCTTCTTGGAATTCAATCCATAAGGAAAAAAAAAATCAATTAAGTGCTTCAAATGCAAAAAAGCCAATAATTCACAACAACACGCCTTGAAAGGAGCATTACACACATTAAGTGGCAGAAATGGAATGACATGACCAGGTAGGCTGAAACAAAAGAGAATTTTCCACTTTGAAAAGTGAACTTTTTCCAGCTTTCTGCAAGTATTTCTCATATTAATCAGAAATAGCCTTCAGTTTATTACTCGTGACTTAGTTTTGCCTTTTTAATGAGAATCTCTCAGCTCCAAATGCTGCCTTACCTTTGTTCATATCAATCAACTGCTGCTTCTTCTTCTGCCTCTCCAGCCTCTCCCGCTCTGCCTTCTCCTTGGCCAGCTTGGCCCTCTTGGTTTTCTCCTCCAGTTCTCTTCTCTTGTTGTTCTCTTTTAGTGCCTCCTGCATGAGAGGAAAGGAATGTGAGTGTCTGTCACTGCGGAAAACCCTGCTTTGAACAGGGGGACAAACCAGGGGCTTGACCCAATTATTATTAAAAACAACACACCACATTATTTGTACATGTGAGAATTACTGATCAGAGCAATGGACACTGAAAAAACTTTCTATTTATGATGAAGAAAAAAAAATTTTTTTTTTCCCCAGCAGCAAAATGTTTGTATTTTTCCCTATTAAGATTGCAAGTCTACCTTAAACGTGTGCCATGCTCTTGGGAGGGATGAGTGGGGAGGAAACCAAGTGTCCACTAGGATGGAAATTCAATTACAAAGTGGCTGAAACTCAGGTGCTACAATTTAAATATAATTAATCAACTTTTTTTTTTGTTGAAATAGCCAGTCGGGACGTCTAAAATTCAGAAAACACAGGAGAAGAAATGGAAAATAGTTGAATTTTTAAATTATGACTAAAAGGTCACTGAGGTAACAGGTTATATTTGAGGTGTCTGAGGTAACAGGTTATATATTATATATATATTTATATATATAATAGATACATGATATAATATATATAATATATTACATATTGTATATATTATATTATATATATTATATATAATATATGTAATTATATATAATATTTGCTATATAATATAATATATATAATATATATAATGTATTATATATTGTATATATTATATATATTATAGATAATAATATATGTAATTTTATATATATATAAAAATAAATATATATATATATAATATTTTCTATATATAGCAAATTAAAAATCCAAGACTCCCAAATGCTTCCAAATACAGACTATTGATTCAAGCAAGGGGCAGCATCTTTCAGTGTGCCATTTTTGGAGTCTCCTCCTGAGGTCAAACACCACATTTCAGCCCTGCTTTGCTCTGGACACCAGGGGCTGCTACCCACGGCCTCACTCCAAACTGCACCAAGAGCTGCTCCACCACAGGGCCAGCTGCAGCAAAAAACACCTTTTCTTCCAGAAAAAATGCAGCTAAAGGTCAAACCCAAAGTGTTGCCCCTTTTGCTTTTGGCCAATTCTCAGCTGACAGATATTTCATTTTCCTGCAGCTTCCCCGGCTGGAATGGGAGGAAATTCCCCCAGCCTCAGCAGAGGCAGCAAATAGGAAATGTCATGGATGTACTGGTGGCTCAGCAGCCACTGACACTCTGTGATCAGATCACAGATCCCAGCACATTTTCACATTCCGACTCAACTAAACAAGCTCTGAAGTTGTTTTATCTGGAAATTCTCCCTGAACAACCAACTCTATGAGATCTATCTGCAAGAAGACTCAGACTGCACTTCATAAAACAGAATGGATACCAGTGGTGATTAAAACAACAAAAAGGCATTAAAAAAAAAAAAAAGGTTTAATCTTCTTGAAGAACAGCAAGATAAGAAAATACTGATAACTCTGTGTGAGAGTAGCCCTTTTTATCTGTTTACACCATCCACCTCCTGGAATGGACTCGCTTGTTATTTGTTATTCCCCTCCATCAGGCAGTTGGACTCCTGACCATTCCATATTTGTTATGTCATTTACTGCTGTACACTTGGAGTTAGATGAAAGCTGGAAATAAATCATTGGCAAGAACATACTCCCACCTGCTATCAAAGTCAGTGCAGAAAGCAAAATAAATCTATTTTCATCTATATTTATAAGCATACTTTATATTTAAATAGATATTGCTAACAAATTAGATTCACAGTTTCTCAAAACTGACAGATGATTAATGTAAATAAAGAGAATTTTGACTCAGGTGTACAGTGGTTTCTACAGCATTTGCTCTGCCTGAATTATATCAATCCTTTCAGTTCCATTTCCTACAGTTCCATGCAAAGGGTTATTTTTCTCTCTCATGGCATGCTTTTGTGCTCCCCCAGACCTTTTCTCTTGCAAACATTTGAGTTGCAGTGGATTTCTTCTAATAGCACAGTGCTATCCCAGATTAGCAGGGTTTTTTTTCAACTATCAAATGCCAGTGATCCCCTTTCTGTGCAGTTTTACAGGCTAAATTACTTCACAAGTTAAAGATCAGTTTGAAGACTAAAAAATAAAAACAGCTCTGTAATTGGCATTGCTTTTAAAAGAGGGAATAAAAATCAGCAGTTTTGATACTGCAATCCAGTTCCACAGTGACAAAGCTACTGTTCACAGAGATCTACTAGACAACTAAATTTATTCTCCTATTAAAAATAAACTAATCTAACAGCCAGAAATCAGACAAAGAAGTGATCCTCTAGTAAGAATAAAAGCCTTCTCAACAGCTTTAGAACACATTTTGAAAAGTACTCATCTAGATGCTGTCTTCTGAAAACATGTAAGTGCATGCAAAAGGGGAAACATTTTTTGAGTGAATCTCAGCAGACAGAAATATTTAAATGCATAAAACCCTTTTATTGATGTGCTTTTCATGACTCTCTGTTATTTTGGTTGGTGCATAAGGGCAAGCAGTTTTGCTAATTCAACAGCAAATTAAAAGTTAGAGAAAGTTTGAGTGGGTTTCCTTTGTTATTATAAAACCAAAATGGAATTATTGTCTCTCCTAGCAGGGCAAAGAGATTCAGCAAGGAATATTATCTCTTTTTAAGTGAGTTAGTCGAGGAAGCACATGGTTTGATGTTCCCCCTTGTGTTTATTAGGATTCACTGAAGTGCAGCTCTCGTACTCAGCACTGCCAGTTTACAGCTTGGCTTCCTTAAGAAGCAAATAAAAAATTAATGCATCTCTTGCATTCTGCACATATCTTAAGTTTTGACAGACAAACATATTCACACATCGACATGGTTGTAAATAGGCTCTCGGAGGTAAATTATTAAAAACAAGAAGAAAGAAAACAAACTGTAATGCACAAATCTCCCTGGATATTAAAGATGCAGCTGGCTACAAAGCGGTCATGCACCAATAATGAGGGCTGCTGTGATCCCTCAGGCCTTCCCCAAATTTGCCTTGCAACTACAAAATATGTCAGCTGAACTTCCAGCAAAATAATCTCCTTCAGCCAGAAGTCAGATTATCTGGACGTTAATCTACAGAAATTCAGAGTTAAAATACAGCAGATTGAGCAATCAGTTCACATGTAAAAGGGAGATCTTCCATGGGTGTTCCTGGGAGGATAACACATTTAAATACATTGTTATCCCCACGAAAATAATGGAACAGAGATGTCAGGAGCTGGCATTAAAGAAGAGCAGACAAATTGAATTCCTGCAGGGTGGAAGGGGAGCAGAGGCTGGGACAGCAGGGCCAGCCCAGTGTCACAAATGTCCTGGGGCAAGGGGAGCTGCTGCTGCCGGGGCAGGAGGGAGAGGGGTGATGAAAAACCACCAAAAACCGCCCAGTTTGCAGCGTTTACTAAAGCAAGTGTAACACTACCAACGAAAAGCTGCTTGGCATCACTTAATTACTTGACTGTATAAGTTGGAATCATTATTAAATGGGCCTCGAGTGGACAGGTTGGGGGCTGGTTTTCCTGCTCCTGTCCATCAATATTTGGATTGCAGAATAAACACTCTCACCTCGTTCAGGTTATTCCTGACAGAGCTTCCACACACAAAAACAAAGCTGTGTCATGGTCTTTACAAAAAACACACAACTGGAAAACCCCAGGAAAACAAATGTTGTCTGTTTGGGTACAACCCTGAAAGAGAAACCAAGGCCCAGGACAGACCAATTATTGTTTTGCTCCAAAAGCAATTTTCTGGATCAAGGAAGAGACAAATCAGTATTTTGGCACATCATCATGTGAGCACAATCCTTTAGACTTTTTAACAAAAACTCATTCTAAGCTAAGTCTGTAAGAACTGCTCATACAAGAGCCTGAATCCAGTAGAAAAAGTGAATTACTCTTTTAATAGCAGGACCTTGAATGTGACCTGCTGAAAGGTTTCAAAGTTTCTGGGTAGAAATTCTTGACACATTTTAAAAGAGACTGTGAGAATTACACCAGTGTACCATATAAGGACAAAATGCAATTAAATGACAAAATAAAAACGCCTGGCTTGGAAAGATTTTGCAGACTTCCTGAAAGACATGGTTGGTGGACTGTGGAAGGAGGCACTGCAGAGGGTGTGTGGCAAAGAAATAACAAATGTAGAAAAAAACAACAGTGCAGGGACACGCTCCCACAGCTGCAGCTTTTGACTTGAGGTTTCTTACACCTTCCACTCCACGCTCCACTCTGTGTTCTGACAGGATTACCCAGCTCCATTAGCCTGCCTGGATTTTCCTACACGTGCCAGGAAAGCAAATATGAACTTCAGGAGGTGGATGGGCTGTAATTGAACTCCAACATGAGCACGCTAAATGAAGCTGCAATAATGCACCGATCAATCTGAAATCACAATTAAGACAAATACGGATTCCAATCATCAAATTATCTTAACAGCATATAGGAACAAACAGAATGATGAGGCTAGGATTGCAAATATGAAACAAAACTGGGGAGATTTTAGAGAAGTCAGCTCCATTTAACACAAGAGCCTTTCAGCAATGTGTAAGTGCAGATGTTGGCACCTGCAGCCTGCACACATCCTCTGGGCAAGGGTCTCTCCTGGCCTCAGCACCAGCCCCAAGGGCCTCACTCAGAGCAGGTAATGAAGACTCTGCTTCACAAGAGCTTTTCAACAGCTTAAGCTCTGCCTCAGCCAAAATCCCAAACTCTGCTTTGCTTTTAGAGTGGAATGAGGATTCAAAATCCTCATTTAAATATTACAGACTTCCAACGATAATGCCTGGAAATAATGACATTTCTCAGTTGGACTCACTGCTACCAGCACTGAATATAAAACAGAACAAAAACGAAAGAAAACTTTTAAATCCTGTTCCTTTCAAGATTAGGAAATTTGACTTCATGGTTTTCTCTGGACTATATTCTTCCTATAACTTTTGAAAATATTCCCTAATCAATGGCATCTCTACCCTGAAATATGGCATCCAGAGCTTTTACCCCACCCACAAAGGCAGCCACCTCAAGGGAGAAACGACTTGGGTCAGAAAAAAATCCCAACTCCAACCAGGCAGCTGGTTCTACGCTTGCCAACACAGTTTCTTGAATTCAGTTTGTTTTTTTTTTTTAATTATTATTTATTTTTGCACCTTTTGGGGAGATTCCAAGAGAAATTCCATCCTCGTGTTTTACATCATGAATAAAGCACTTATCTAGCAGCACTAACCCCTTGTAAATCAAGTGAGTTACTGCTCCTATGTGAATCCCACCACCTGCACCCTTTCCTAGCCCACCCCTAATTCCTCATTTGTTCAGGATAATGATTAAAACCCATTCTGCTCAGCACTAGCTGGATGTACACACTCAGGTGACAGCTTACAGGAGGTTTGTATTTCGGGTTTGGGGCAGGGGGGAGAAAGGGCTTGCTGCATATTGCCTGTTAATAAGGACAGTGTTTCACTTCTGCTACCACCTCTTGGGAAATTTTGCTGAAGAAAATACTTCTTGCTCATTATTCTTTATTTTTTCCCAGCTTCCTGCTAGCTGGAAACTGTTATCTTTCAGGCTGCATTAAAGAACTGTTACTTTTTAGGCAGAAGGGATGAAGTGTATTCCCAGACAAATAACCAGAGAGAACAATGAATAAATAGAGCCTTTCTTTTAAACCACTCCTGAATTACAAACTCAATTTATGAGTTTGAAAGCTGGGAATTTAGCCTGACTATGCACTGTATTTCATGGTAAATCAGATGTTTATTATGTATTTATTTATGTATTGCAGATTCATTGAGTTGTATTTCTGTAGCAAATGACCTGCTGCATTCCAGGGACACTTGAAAAAAGCCACCACAAAAACCACTCCTGAGTCACAGAGCTTGAAACTTCCTTTGAAGCAAGTAATAAACAAACAAACATCAGGAAGAAGGAAGGGTCTTACAGGTACATTTATACTCAGGACACCGACTCCACTGTGGGAAAAGCTGTTTGCTGTGAAGGCAACATAAGAGATGTTCTCGTCCTGTCTGGTTCAGGGCATCAATCTCACAAAATCCTGGAGCCCAGAGTAGTGGGCACCAATAAAAAGGGTTCAGTGTGCTGATCATTTGATGTGCCTCCTCATTTTGGGGGATTTTCACTTGGTGGATGCTGCACTGCAGGACACACAGCAGCCATCCATCAACAGCAGTGCTGACACAAAAGGACAATTTATTTCACTGGTGTTTTACCAAACCCATCTCTCATTCTGCCACCTGATCAGGTTCTCACATCTGCTGAAACACGGCCTCAAACTGGAACACAGCCCTTGTTCTCCAGGTACATTTCCAATGTACTTTAAGATTTAATTCCTTATTCAAGGAGCTGCATTTACACCAATGTGAGGGAAGCAGTCACCACTGATAAAAGTGTCTACCAGATAAAAAATATCACTCCCCTGAACAAAACAGCCTCTCTGCATTTCATGCACCTAGACCCAAAAATCCCTTTTCCTGCTTCAAAAACAACTTTTTTTTTTTTAGACTCAAAATTCACCTTTAAGACCACCTGCATTAAAAGGAATGCCCAGAGAGCAAACAAAACCTAAAACATTTAAAAATTGTGTTTTTAAATGAAAAAGAAAAAAAAAAAAAGAAATTCTAAGAAAAAAGGAAAAAAAAATCAAGAAAAAAGGAAATTTTCCAATTTAGTGCTGAGGTGCTTATTTTGTACAACTTCCACAGCACAATCAGCCTGAAAAGAAGTTTGTGTCCATTTACAGATGTAGGCATGACAGAAGAGTTTTAAATACTAAAGAAGCGTTATTATCCAGTGGATCTTTAACTGTAAAGAGGAAATATAGGAAACCTACAACAGACCACTCTTCTTGCTACTTTTTATTCAATTTCTCTGCAGTTGGCAGCTCCAAGAGAATACACCTTTTTTCTTTATTCTCCAGCCTTGAATTTGACTGGAGTTCCTCTGGCAAAGGAAAATCCTGTGGAAATGCTTTAGTGAATTCCTGTGACACTCCAGCAACCCGGAGGACTTTAGAAACTCTAAACTCAGCTGGCTCGTGGCACAAGAAAGGAGCTTTATCCAACAGCCACCAGCAAGGACATAAAGAATGGCCAAGGGGAAAACAGTGAGCCATGAATGGTTCTAAAACATCTGGAATTGTGCTTGAGCCAATCACCCAAGCACTGGGAGAAGCTGGGGAGGTGCTGGAGCCCTGTGAGCAGCCAGAGGTAACACAGACAAACGTGTGCACGCTCCAGGGGATGCTTGGAGACCTTCTCTACCCCCAGTCTTATCTGATTGCTCTTCCATTCTTATCAGCACTTAGTACTTTTTCAAAGTAAATCCCACAGATTAAAAGAATTTCAGCATATTTTTCCTCTGGGGAAACTTCTTGCCAGCATCAAAATGTTGCAGAAAATCTTAATTCTTTTTTTTTTTGTAAACTTTTTTGTCCCTTATAGAAAAAAAAAAATCCTTCACTGTGAACTTTTAATGTTTGCTCTGGTCCATTAAAATTGATTCATGACATTGCTAAAATATCAAAGTTGAGTTAAATTTGGCCCAACCTTATCCACACCTGACCTGTCAACTTACACACTGGAGGACAATAGGATCAAAATCTAAATAATTCTGGAAACCTTCACCCAATTTCTTGCCATGGAACAAAACACAAAATTAAGCATAACACCAAAAGTAGAGATACAAGGAAAGAATTAAAACTAGGAGAAAAAAAAAATCTGTAAGAAAATGCATAACAATTTGCAGGTATTACTCACCAAGAACAGAGTTCTGAAGTTGCTCAGATCACCAAAGAATTCTTCTATGCTTATTGCTTTGGGATCAAAGGTGAAGTATTCTCCCAAATTTTCATACAGTTTTGTCATGTTGTTGTGCATGTTGGACAGTTTTTCATATTGTTCTCGGGCACTCTCAGCAAAGCTGTGAGGTTTTGTCAAGGAAAATGACTCAAATGCAGCACAAATAAAGGAATAAAAAACCCAGCAAACAAAGGAAACAGTACACAAGGAAAGAGCTCTCAGTACAAAAGGTACAACTGCAAAATGTGCAGGTGCTTCCAAATATGACATTTTTATAAGTTAATATTATTAGTGATAGTATTAATAACACCATTTTATGAATATTATTAATATCTGTACGTTCATACCAACACTTCTATTAAATGATCCCTTTCCAATGGTGAAGATTTGCCACTGCCAGAGAATACAACTTGCTCTATAAAATTTTTAAATACTGTAGGCCTTTTTAACTGAAGAGATGAACAATTTTATAGAAGGAATTCTATAAAAACACAGTGAAATTTAGTTTGCTGTGATAATCTATGATCTCACTCCTCCAGTGAAACCACATCCCCCACCTCACACACATTTCATAGGTAAAATGTGCAAAACCACCAATGACAAAATCACACAGTATGACATCTCATTTTCCTTGCCTTTTATTACAAAATTCTTCTCTGTGGATTCTTTCCTGCCCAGCCACACAGTTCATGCCTCAGGCTGCCTGTGTTAGATCCACTTTTTGAGGCACAATCTCAACTCTATAATTTCACCCAACTTACAAAAATGAAATATCCACCCACTCGTCCCAGCAAACTGACAAACAGCTTTGAGAAATTATTAGTGAGAAAAACACCATGGAACAACAGAAGTCTTGGTTTGTTGTTTTTTTGGTTGGTTTTTTTTTTTTTAGGAAGCCTAGGAATGAGACTGAGATTGCTGAGATCCCAGCAGCCATCATTAAAAGTTTGACAAAATCCTTTTAAATAGAAAAATGTGGTGGGTTTTTTTTTTCCCCCTAGGTGGAAAAAAAAAAAAAGAAAAAAATGACAATTACTTTGCAAATAGAGGAAGGGTGCAAGCTACTAAAGGAAATATTGGTTTGCCTCAAAGCAAGTGCAATTTAGTCTGCTCTTTCCTTCTGTGGGGTTGTTTGGAGGCACAAAGTCACAAATCAGTGGGAAAAGCAAAAGTGCTCCAGGATTAAAGCAGCTCTGCTGCCAGTGGGGCTGATGGAAGAACAGAGGAGACCAGAGAGTCCCTGAGCTACAGAAACCCTGCAGCCCTGCCTTCTCCCTGCTGCAGCTCCTTCCATTCTGCTGGGGAACAGGGCAGAGCTCTGCCCCAGCCCCTCCCCAGCCCTTCCCCTCTCATTTCAGAGCTCAGGAGTCACAGTTCTGGTCACACACAACAGCCAGCATGCAAACCACACAGAGAAACCCCAAAAAAAAAAAAACCCCATTTATTTTTGAGATGAGACTAAACCCAGAAGGGATCCTGCAGAAAACAGCAAACTGCAGAATAAATCATGGAAATTGAGGTGGATGTTCTGCTCACAGCGTTTCTGCAGCTCCTGGATGCTGCTGAGCTACAGACAAGCACGGCAGAGCTGAAAACACCTTCCATTGGAAAGGAAGGCATTCCACAATATTCCAAATATTCCACCTGGATGTGCCCATTTTAATGAAGGGAGTATATAAATAAACAGTTAAAAATTGGTTCTTAAAAGTATGATTGAAAACTTTATAGATATCAAATTTTCCAAGCAATCCTCTCAACTAAAGCCTCAGTGGCCTAAGATCTAAGCTGCTAACTCCTGAAATTAATTTAGAAACAGAAACCCACTCAGTGATGGATATTAATTTATAAAATCAAGATTTTGAAACAATATCTGCCTATACAGTGCCACAGCAGTGGCAACACCTCATTCTCAGTTTATTGAAAACAAGTTTGAGCTGCTTGATTAGAATTTCAAGCTTGGACTGTTGAGCTGCTCATCTCAAGATAAACCTGGCGCAGTTCAGTCTTCAGTGACATTTAACTGCACAAAAGGAAATGAAAGTTTAATGGCAAGAATACATTAAATAGGTAATAATGGCACATTACTGAATTATTGAGCACAGTCTAAAAATTTTAGAAAAACACGAATTGCCTTAGAGTCAGCAGATTGCTGTCGTGAGCAACTCACCACAAAGAAATACACATAAATGTACAAATTAATTCAGCAAATCCTTTAAAAACAACCTTACATTATGTAATACAAACCCAAAAATGGCCAAAAAGTCTGAAAAAAAAGAAAAATACTTGGACAATTCCAGATTTGCAGAGACAGAGCTCCCAGCTCTCCACTGATGTTGTACTCACATAACAAATAACAACAGCAAGCACTAAAAAACCCCAGTGCTGCTGCTGAAAGGAGATATTTTAAAGCACCCCTTTAGAAATAGACAGTGTAATTTCAACATTATTATTTTTTATCTATTAAGTACCAAACTGCAAGTAAGAAATATCTTTAACAGATGGCCTGCAAGACAAAGGGATGTCAGCAAGAGAGATAAACGGGGGGAGCCAAGAGAGAATTGAGGATTTCAGCTGTGCTTAATTTTGGAGAAGACAAGGCAGAGCTGTAAAGACAATAGTTCCAGTCCTAGAGCATGCAATATTAACAAAGTCACTGTCACACTCCATGTGCTTCACCCAACCTTCCTACACCTAAAATATTAGCAGTTTAAAACTCCCCTTGAAATGCAGTGATTGAGCCAAAGGGGAGCACAGGCAGATGTGCCAACACTATTTCATGAAAAAAAAATTAGTGAGGAATGAATGTGAGGTGTGTCAGCTTTGTGTAACAGCAATCCTTAATTCCAACAGTTTTCCTGAGGAGAGACTGAAGCTTTACCAAGTGCTCATTTAAAAACTCTAAACTTGGTTTCACTCTCGCCACTCCAAACCAAAAATCACAGATTTTTTTCCCTAGCAAGTTTAAAGGTGCTTGTTCAAGTAGCAGAAAGTACTTTATTCAGAAGCTTGGTTTTCCATATTTTCTTGCATACCACTGCAGAGCAGGATTCTGGCTTGAGGAACCACCAGGCTAAATCTCTGTTTTAACTTGTTAGAAGAGAAAGTTTGAGTCAATGGTGTCATCTTTAATGAAGGATGCACAAGAGCTCTTAGTTTCTAATCTCCCAGCTCATTCATAATAGAGCATTCTTTGAATTGAACTGTGGCAATGCAAACAGAACTTATTAACTGAAGACAGAAATTCAGCTTTAATAGCACTAAGTCATTTCCACTGATAGCTCTATTTTCACCTGCTATCAGGGTGTAAACACATGCTAACAATTTCATCACTCACTCCATCCATAATGCATCTCTGTGACTGCACAGCAGCCAAGACTTCTGGAGCAGACACAGATAATTATGAATCACAATTATATCCCTAATCTTCTCCTCCTGTTGGAAGCCTCTGCAAAAAAAAAAACCAAAAAACGAACCAAAACAAAAACCTGCAGAACTCTTCACTGCAATACACTTCACTCTACCCAAATGAGAACCCAAAGAAGCCAAGAGCCATAGCAGGAGCCCAACTTTATCTCTGTACACAAAATCATGTGCTTCTGAAAAGCTTCGAGATTCCCTAATAAAATACCATAAAAAGCTCTGCGTGAGAATTTCTTTCTCATTACAAAGCAAATTGCCTCATCACTCAGAGTCTGGCAGAACAGCTCAGGAAAAAACCCAAACAAAGCAACCACAGTGGAACTGGATTTTCAGCTGCCTTGGAGCAGGGAGGGCTCTTCCTCCCCCTCTGTGCCATTAGTACCTGAAATTATCATTAACAATCAGAATTATGTAACACAACTGCATTCACTGCAAAAACACAGGAGTTCAGTGGGTTTTGTGTTTGTGGGAACGAAGCACAGAAAGGTCACAACCGTCCAAGAACAAAACCCTGGCTGGACCTGCTCCTTCTCCCAGAATCTCAGAATAACAATTAATTCATGTTAATTAAGATGAAGCTTTCTGAGTTGTGCCTAAATGGCCATAAAACTTTCATCTTGGTAAGCACTAAAAGATCTGTGTTTCCTTCCTCCCAGCTCCAAGCAATCAATTCAGTTCCTAACTTTGCTGCATTCAAACTTCTCTGTAACAAAAAGACAATTTCCATTGATTCCACCTCATTGCTATGCACAGGAGAAAGCCTTTGTCAACATCATTTCAATATTACTTTTTTATTTATAATTCCGTTAACGAGGACACAAAGACCACTGCTCAATTCTCTAAAAGTCCCACAGGAAGCAAAAACTGATAAACAAGGGCCTATTTTATAAAATATTCAGTCCAAAGAGCAAAGCCCCACAGAACTTAAAACTTGAACTGTTTCATACTGGGAAAGTTGGCAAATTAAGAATTTCCTGTGGTAGCAAAAATAAAACTTTAAAATAAGAGCACTTGGTTCTCCAAAGAGAGCACAAAAAGCAAAATTTCTAAAGCCACAGAAAGAAGAGAGAAGGCAAGATCTTATCTGTATTAAAAAAACCTCCAAAATCAGAGCTAGGCATTAACCTAAATTAACCTGAACCACTTGTGGGCTTTATTATTCAAAGAAAAAAAAAGTTGCTGAATTCAGAAATTTTTTCCTGCTATTGTCACAAAGAAGTGATTCTTGAATTCTATACTCCTGTTTTAAAGACAGAGTTTTTAAAAGCTCTACAAGCCCTGAAAGCAAACCAAACCTTTCATCCTGGCAAAAGCAACATTTTATCTCCACTGATGCCATCACCATCAGAACTTTGAAATCACCTTCATAGTGCCTGACAACAAAAATCATCTAGTTCTCAATTCTCAGATGTGATATTCTGATTTTTAAATAATTTCAAACAGTATGAAGAGTGGTATTTGTAGCTTTTTTCCAAACCCAAATATCTTTTTTATTTTGTGGTGGCAAACAATTAATCACTATTCCTGCATTAATTAGAAGGCAACACAGAGAATGTGATAGTCAAGCATATCTCAGACAGAAAATGTTGCCAGAGTAATGGATTTGTAGCATCCCTTCCCTGGAGAACAATTAGATAAAAATCTCTTTAGATGAATAAAAACAAGAAGGAAACAACGAAAATGCAGCTCATACAAATGAAATGCTGTTGTAAAACTTGTTTTGCATATTATATTCAAATTAGTTGTGACTGTTTCAAATAACACAAAGTGTTGACACGCTCTAACAACATTAAAAATCAGATTTTAGATATTTCGGCAAAAGCCTGGTGGCCACTCCTATGAATATTCTCTTACCTCTGGATCACAGTGCCTTAAACAATAATTACAGCTTGGTGTGCCCTGAATCTTTCAGGGAAGCTGCAGCCACGTTCCCCTCTTTGATCATGCAGCTTTTCCTCACTTCAGCTGTGTTTAATTAATGCCTGAGCTGTCACTGCACCTGCTTTTCACAAGCCTCAATCAGATCTGATGGTTTCTTCAGCCACAGAAAGTTTTTGGTAAAGGTTTGGGAAAGAAAAGAGAAATCCCCCCCTGTATTTTTAGGTCTCCTTTAGGGCTGCCATGGCAGAAATCCTCAATTTCTCATTTTGAAAAAAATCTGAAAAACTGCTGATTATACAATCTTTCAAGAGCCCAGATGTTCCAAATCAAGGAGGAATTTTATGTCACCTGAGGATAAAAACACCTTTATTCAAACTGAGATTTGTTTAGCACAAACAAGCGTTGCAATGAAATGTTCACAAACTCAAGCAACGGGAGAAAATCAAAGTGAAAGTCTACACTAAAATGAATTTATTTTGCAGGTGCCTATGTAAAACCACAGGTCAAATAGGATTTGAGTGAGGTGGTGTATGTCCCTCCACTCATCTTTCCCCTCCAGACATGGTCCCACATTTTTGGGATTAATAACTTTTTGGGCTGTTATTTGCTGGCAGCTCACCACTGCCTGCACACAAAGAGCCTTGGTTGGCCCCAGTGGCTGGGATTAAATCAAGGAAAAGTCAGGAAAGTGAAGTTATCCCTCAACATTCTATCTCAGACAACAGGCACCTGAAAATATCCCTTAAAGAACCCTTCTGGCCAGAGGGAAAAGCCAAGAGCAGACTCACAGGCTCACTGACATCCTTCCCCTCCAAAACACTTGAGCCTTGAAAAAAAAATGTTTTTGTTTGGAGTGTGGGGGGCAAAAAGCAGCTCCATCAACACCAAGAGCTTTGCTAAAGCAGAATCTCGGGACACTTTGATTTTGGTATTTAAAAGCTGCAGCTCCAGGGATTTCTAGAGTGCACTTCCCCTTCAATTTCTGATTTTAAAATAAGCATACAATAATTAGGGAATGTATTTCTAATGGATTATCACTCTAATAAAGCACAGTCCTTTACAAAAATATCTTTCAGTGATCTGGACAACTTGGTTTAATATTTAAGGATGAAAGCCCAGTTTCCCCCAGGCAATGATGCACAATCAAGGAGCCATTAAATCTCTGGCACATGGACAGAAGTAGATTTCTGTTCATGGAATTCTCTCCTTTGGAATCTTTACATGATTTTTTCGCCCTGTACAATTTCCCACGTGCTGCAGACTGCTGTCAAAGCTGTCCCCAGGCAGCCCACACTGGCTCTGGTTATTCTCTCCTCCTTCTGTCCCCAATCCTCCCTGGATCCTCCTCACTTTGGGGATGTCTCAGGGGGCAGAGCAGGACAGAGCTCCCTCAGCTCAGGGATTCAACCAAAACTCCAACAGGGATCTCTGATCTCCACTCTGCAACTAACAGGATGGATGTTGTTCAGGAAATAAAAATTAAAAAATAAGGGACTGGAAGTTGTTGACTGTCCCACAGCTCCACCTCTTGCACATCATTCTGCCCCCCAATTTGTGACATTTACCAATTTCCTCCTTATTCCCCCTGCAATGGAATGCACAGACATCTGTACACTTCTGTTCACAGAATTCTTACAACCCACTAGGAAAGAACCAATATAATCCTGTGTCTCCTCATATCAGGGCTTTCCTTTGTAAAAAGGAATGAAAATCTGAAGGTAGAAATAAACTGTCAAAGAAAATTGATATTGTGCTTTGCATAACACAATTTTCATTTATAATGCTCCAAGTTTAACCTATTAACTTTATGAAAACTCTGCCTTAGTCCAGACCAGTAAAAATAGAAAGGATCATTTTCCAAAGGGATTTATCCCTTTTTTTTTTTTTTTTTTGACATCAAATAGTTGTAAGAGAAATGAACATTGTGCAGTAAAACATGACACATTATTAGGTGCTTTTCAAATTCAATCCAAGCAAAGATTATACCTAAATAATCCTATAGCTATCACCTGGAACACGGTGAGCATTTTCACTTTGCTTTAAGATGGATCAAAGAGGGAAAAAAAATAAAGAAAAGAAATGTTACATGATTGGAAAGAGAGTGGAAAGTTCTTTAAAAAACATTGTTGAGTCTGGCAAGACAAGATTTAATTCTTTCTGTACAAGGGGGAAACAAGGAGAGAAAACCCCTTTAAAGAGCAACAGTAAGGTAACAAAAAATGAGTCCCCACAGACCCTGAAAACCCAGCTGAACTGGTAAATTCACCACCTGGGAAAGTTTACAAAAGCTTTTATTAGACGTGACTGAGGGCATATAAACACAAGGTTTTAGGCTAGTTCACAGATTCAATATTCCCATAAAAATCAGAGGATTTTTCATGAAGATGAATTACTAACACTTTTCTTTCATTTTTTTCTTTCTTTCCTATTTTTTGTCTCTGTGTTCTGCTTTTACTCCTCCTCCCAGGCCTGCCCACAGGAATTTCTGTGAGGTCCCAGCCCTCCTTTCATCCCTGTCCAACCCTGGCTCCTCTGGTGTGTGGCACCTACACAAACACAAACCCATGAAATCAACCCTCTCTGCGCCACAAAATAAAGAACACCCCTTAGCAAATATTCAATTAATTAATTTCACTTTATGAGGAACATATTGTTAATACTGCCATCCCTACTGTGTTGACTTTCTGGATTTTTACCTCATAAAAAAGAGCAGAGAGTGCACAATTTATCCTGTCATAAACCACATCTTCCTAGATGCACAAGTCCATTACTGTTGTTATTCATTAGACTGGAGAAAAATCTCTCCAAAGTTTTCCCTCACAGTATTAGGTGTTGATTCCTCATCCACAAACCTTCCGTATTTTGCTTTTTTGCACGGGAATTATTTACTGATTTTTTTAATCTGGTAATTTAGACTAAATTTTGTTACAGACTCCCTGTGAAGCAGGCAGATAAAAATGGATTTCCCACCAGCCCCTGAAGACCCTGAATGATCCCTTATTTGCTGAACATTTTGTTACTTCTCATCTGGCTGTGTTCACACCCTTAAGGCAGCCTGGAGTCTGAGGCTCAGCTTGTCTCAAAGCAAATCAACAATTTTCACATTACTGGTCAAGCACTGAAACACTGATTTACTAATGGCTCCCTCTTGGCTTATATCTTGTTTTCTTCATAAAAGAATGGAATATCTCATGATCAATTATGCAGGCCTGGGTAGAATTCTTTTCCCAACAATGAACATAAAGATATTAAAATACATAAATACAATAAAGGCAACAAAGCCAGGTACCAAGCAGAGTACTGTAAAAAACTCATATTAAGATAAAAATAAACATCTGGAATCTTGCCAGATGAGACCTGACCAATTTAAAGCTTTTCAAATTCCATCTCACCGAGCAACATGCAGACTACATCAAATGAAACAATTCAGATGAAATATCTCAACAGCACGTCTGCTACTTGATGGTTTGCAATAAAACCAGACTAACAATTCCTTGGATGCTTAGTGCACCACAGAGGAAAATAGAGAATTTCAGTGTACCTTAAGGAGAATTTCATACTTGGAGTGATTAAACCCCCCCACACACAGAATCACCCACGTTCATCCCAGAAGCTTCACCATGGCTCGTTAAAGCTGAGAAAAAGAGGCTGCAAAACAAAGCTCTGGGTCGGAAATGATGGTGTGGTTGGAGATAAACCTGCTACTCCACACACCCCACAAGAAGCCCTTGTGATTCCAGGCTGACTTTTAAAACTTTGAGATCCAGCAGAAGGCAGGCTGACAGTCCTTTCCACCAGGATTTCTCACATCCCTCTTGGAATTTACTCGGGATAAACAAAGCAGAGGGCAGAAAAATGAAGGCTAGAACTGCTGAAACCTGAATTCCTCGGGCATCTCCCACCACAGAAATGTTCATGTTATCCTGCCTCTCAATAGGGAAACTGGACTTGACCAAGCAGAAGGAGATTAAAGTTGTTTTTCCACAAGGTTAAACTCATCTCTAATTGGGAAATATTAATTCTAGCAGGGTTACAGCTTAGTAACCATGCATGCTCAAAGCACAAGAGGAAATGAAGGAAAAGCATTTCCCTTTAAATGGCCAGTGTACAAAGCTGCACAGCAATTCTGAAATTAGGTTTTAATGGGATCATGACAAACTGATTGATTTTTCCCCCCACTAATTTAGAAAGATGATTATTTGGGACAATAATTAGCAACACTGCCATTTAGTGTATTAAACAACAAACCAAACAACAGCCATGACCAGAAAACGAGAGTCATTCCATTAGAACAGCAAAATAATTTGCCCTTTTTCAGCACTATATTTTTATAAGTTAACTTTGTCCAGAGACTCAGAGCATTCACCTGCTGCACATCCCAGCAAACACAAGGGGTAACGAGCTGCAGGTCTGGAATATTTATCTGCAGCAGAATCAGAACATTTAACCTCACCCTAACTCAATTATATCCATTGGCTCTCATGACAAACATCCAGCCACACCAAATCTGACACCAGACATGCAAATATTTCAAAGCTCTTTTAGCGGGGGCATTGTGCTTTTTTATTCCAGGGTGAAAAAACAGGTAAATGAAAGGATTAGTAAATGCCACAGAGGACATTTCTCAGTGGAAATCAAATTGAATGGCAACAGTTCTATCACAACTGTCAGTGAACAACCAGCTCTCCAAATAAATAAACAAATAAAGACATTTCAGCTTCTGGGATTGTTTGTGTGAGTGCTGCTGGGCTGCTCAGGGCTGACATTTCAGAATGTGTTGCTGATGTTGTTCCCTTTAACTGCAAAAGGTCCTGGCCATATTTCTGACACACTAGTTTTCTTATTTTCAAACTTTTACCTATAAAAAGGCAGCACTGCACACACAGATCACTTTATGTGCTGGGGAGACACACTCTCCAAGGACTAAGTGAGCAACTGAGGTACATTTGAGCTCAACAGCATCAAATATTGGTGTTTTTTTCCCTAAAGCTGAATAATGTCAATTGAATATAAGTAACTAAATATAGCCCAAATTGCTTGTAATCTGATTTTTAACTTGGCAGGGTCAGTTCTTCAAAAGTATTCAAACTGCTGAGATGCCACGAGCTTAAACAATTAGCAATGCAAAAAACAGAGAAGGAAAACTCTGTTTATTCACCGATGCCCTGAATTTTCCAAAAAAAAAAAAAAAAAGCCTCTAGTTTGGAAAAGAAAAGCAGATTATTGGTACAAACTAAATCTTCCTATCTACTATCACAGTGCTTTGAGCAGGGGGATTTTGTGGTAGTGCTGATGAAATCCAGCAGCCCCTGAGATGCACTTCTCAGCATTACAAGCACGAGCAGTTAAACTGAGAGTGTCTTGGTTGCTTTGGCAGCCCCATTTAAATACCAGGCGAGTGTTCAGAGATAAAAGGTTTTTAAGTGTAACCTCTCAGAAGATGATACACTGTCAATTTCCTCCTCAAAAGTGCATTTTAGGGATTCTTTTCTTGCATTTGGGGCAATACAAAATCATGCAAATCTGGGGCACGCAGACTCGGGGCTGTCAAACAGCCAAGGATCACTGGGATCTCAAATCTAATATTCAAAATCACAAATTTTGCTGTCTTAGAGCTCCAAGAACTTGGAGCAGAGCATCCTAGATGCAAAATTTAACGTACAGCACACATGTGATCCTTTCTCCTTTGCTCATTTAACCAATTTGCATAAAACCCCATGGAAGAGGTGGTTCAAGGTGGATATTCTGAAGAACATTTGATTAACTTATTACCAATGAATTCAAATTGTAGCAGGGCAAAAAAATAATTATATTCCTGGCACTTAAATAAATACAGGCTCTGCTTCAACAAGTTCCTTGATACTTGAACAATTTATATACAAAAATTAACTGCAAAGCAGCATTATAAGGCTTGTAATTATTGCTTAGAATGTTTTCCATTTAAACATAAAACTCATAAAACTAGATTCAACAGTAAATAAATCACTACTTTCCTCTGCTGTGCCTTCAACAGGCACTGCAAAGTCTTCTTCTTCCACTTAGGATTTTAATTAAGAAAAAAACAGGTGTTTTCTTGTATGAAGCTAATAGAAAGTTAAATTAATCACAAGTTTATTTTTTAAGAAATAATTTCTCACGCTTAAATGCAAACAACTGCAAAAATTACAAAGTCTTAGAAAATCAATACCAAAGAGAAGTTTCCTCCTACTGTTGGGTGCTCATTACAATTTATTGATATTAATCAAATCCTAAAGGTTCAACAAGTTCATCATTGTTTCATCTTAAACAGCTGCAGCTTTCTGCTTCCTGCCCCTTAGAGCTTGTTTTGAACTGTAAGCAGAAGGAATCAATTTAAACAAATGCTCAACACTCTAAGAAAACTCTGATGACTTCTGTGATGGAACAGCAACTTAAAATATAAAAAATAAAATCCATGCCCCATCCAGCAGGAAGGCAGACTTCTCTCCCTACACAATACCTAGAAGTATTTTCTATGGATAAATAACTGTAATTCTCCTTTAGTCAAGACTTGCACTTGCGAATAAACTCTTTTCAAATGGCATTTTTGCAGCTAGTGAGAACAAAAACTTTATAAAAATGCACAAGAGAATTATCAGCTGATTTTGATGCACATGAAATCCTGGACATTCCCACTGCACCCAAGTTCCCAGGATCATTTCTGTACAACTGAAGTGCACCAAGGGAGGAAATAAACCCCTCATATTTCACTGTGAGGCTGCAATGGTGGTTGGATAGAACAGGGAGCATAAATGCACATCAAGTGAGGATACACGCAGCTCTTTTATTCCATAAAAAGGATTCTCTTCTAATGAATGGTGTTCCTTACTGGAAATTCAAATTAGTTCACAAATTGCTGCTGTTCCATTTAATGATAAGATGAATGCACAGTGCTTTGAATGTTTTTTTATCTGCAGTAATTTTTGCTCTTTCATTCATCATTCCCTTAATTTTGTAATTCTTTAAAAAAAAAAAAAGCTTTGAATTCTTCCCATGTATGAAATCAGTTAGAAAACCCACGTGGCAGCAGGGATTGCTCTGGCAGGCAAAAGATTTCAATAAGTTTGGGCACGTTAATGTATCTTATTGGGGTAAATGATCCAGCTGAAAAGCAGAACAGCCACACAAGGTCTCCATTTAAGGCTCATAGGAGAGATAAATTCATGTCAGGTATTTTATAAAACACACACAGCCAAAGTCATTCCTGCCCAGGTAGCAGGAAAACAAAAAGTATGAACCCAGTGACCAAATGTGTGCCCTGCTGCCCCTTGGAACAGCTTTCAAAGCTCCTGGTAATTTCTAGAGGAATAAATTGTTTTCTAGAGGAATAAATTGTTTTCTAGAGGAATAAACTTTAGTTTGTGTGTTGGAAGGGAGAAAGAAGTGATATTTATTATTCATGTATTTATAGATCTAAATCAGTATTAATGCTAACTCTGTACAACTTTCCCTTTGTTCCCTCTGAAGTTGCTTTTCAATTCTGTTGTTTTTATCTTTGTTAATAACATTTCCATTTGAAATCCATGAATGTGAACACCTTTCTCAATCCCCAGCTAGACACCCATGCTTTAACACCACTGAAATCAGTGCACACACCTCCAGCAAGCAAATACAAAATCCAGAGTTCTGCACTCCACAGATCTTCAATCAGAGGCACAAACACTGAAATAAAACGAGGAGTGAAAGCCAGATTTGGAATAATCTGTAATTACTTTTCTAAACTATTGAATCAGACTCCCCAGTGCTGCATGCAGCAGGGCTAATTATAAAAGAAGCCTCTCCCATTTAAAGCTGAATTATTTACAAATTGATCTTCAGGTAAAATACAATTCCAGTCACGGACCAGATCATGGAAAAGTTGTTTCAGGAATCACACATAAGTTATTTAATACAGCAAGAAATTCACAGAAGGACTATTTTAATCCCTTTATTTTCTTCAGCCACACTGCACTGAGATGAATAACTGTATGTGCTAAAGAAAAAAATTGATTAAGTGAAGGGAGAAATTATCTTGCTTGGAAACTGACAAAGAAAAAAAATCCAAAATGAAAATGCTGTTAGAATTTCTATTCACCTTTTTGTCACTCACAGCACCAAAAGCTTATTTGTTAAAAAGAAGTTAGAAAAACTAAGATAACTTAAATTGTTTGACAGAATTTGCTTCTGTATTTTGACTATTAATTTCATTATCACAAATTCCTATTATGAATGGTATTTTCCTTGTCACTGGCCTCCTACATCAATCTGATACTCCAAGCAGGATCACTCTGACATCCTCTGCACAAAGTCTCATCCACAGCTCCTGGTAAATAGCTTTGTTTATGACAGGAATGAGAAACTATGCCTTGAATATTATAATTGCTGCATCCTAAAACTCTACTGAGACATCTCAGATTTTCTGAACCACTCAGAGAGATGTTCAGCCTGAAATTCTGTAACTTTCTAATCTCAGGATGTGCCACAACCAACAAATCTTCAAGCAGCTGAGGAAATCAAAGAAATACACACTGCAGGCTAGGGTGTCATTTTTACACCCTCCATGATCGTTCTTCAATCTAATAAAATACAGGGGAGTGTAGAAAACCTCAGCACATTCAGATATAGCAGAAACAAACTCCATGTGGAGGGAGATGGCTTTTGCCATGGAAGCAGAGCATTTTTCAGGTCACCTGTTGATTATGCAAGCCCAGGTGGAGCCAGCTCCTGCCTCCATCTCAGCCCCCAAGTGCCAGGGCTGACCAAAGCAGGAATGCCCAGTCCTGGGGGCAGAATCCACTGCAACCAAGGCTCAAGCACTGCAGCCAGGACACGGAATAATTCACTTCCACACATTTCACAGGCTCCTCCTATTTTTGCCAACACAAAGAAACATTAATAGTTTGGTTTTTTTTTTTTTTACTCTTCTGCATTGTCAAACTTTTTCTTTCTCTAAGAAATTCAGGTGATAAGCTGCAGAGAGAAAAATGTTAAATATTATCTACTTGGCTCTTTTTCCTCACCAAATCATCTGAGTGATGCTAATCATGTCTATAAGTAAACACATAGGCAGCAAAACAAAAATACAACTTAGCAACAATTTCTGTAACCTGGAAAGCAGAGCTGTCAAACTTAACAAGAAAAAAACAGTGGTAAAGGTGCATTTCATAAATGGGTTTAATTTATGAATAAGAGTAGGGCCAACGTGACAGAATTCAGCCTCTGATGGGGTGACAAGGCACAGAACAATTACAGGGCAATATTGAAAGATTTTCTGCTGTGAATGAAGCTCAGGGAAATAATAAAGAGCTTTGTTTAACAGCAGAACTGATAAAAGTGATTACCAGCAGCAAGTCCCTGAACCTTGCACGTAAAACAAGGTGCAAGGGAAGATGGGAGGAATAAAAAACAATTTTCCACTTAGTCAGGAGTTGTCTCCCTTAAGCTTCTTTCCAGCAGCCTTGTCAGAAAGTTAAACTAAATCCATACAGAGGAGATGTTAAATATCTACTTGTGAAATTCTGTCACTGACTCCATTCAGATGGCAAATCCTGCAAGAAAACTGACTTTGCACAGACGCAGCAGAGGGGAGAAATCTGCATTTCATCCACCTACCAAAGGTGATGAGCAGCCGTGAATGGATCTAAACATCAATCCCCTCCTCCTCCTTCCCTCTGAAAAGCCCAAACCCACCAGTTCTGCCACCATTCCCACTGCAGCAAGAGAGGAGAGGTGAGACAGGAATATCCGAGACTGGAAGTGCACAGAGTGCCCTGGATTGGCACCACACCCCAATGCTCCCAGTATTTCCACATGGAGCTGGGATTTGAGCACAAGAAAAACCTGGGAAATTTTTTTTATATATATTTTTTTGTTTAAAGGTTTTTTTTCCAGTCTTTGCTGCATTTTTTGTGAGCTTCTGGTCTCTTCAGTAGACTTACTACTTAAAACTTTTGAACAAAATTAAAGCTGGATACACAAAGACAAGCTAGACTGATATCATATTAAAGTCCCCCACAGATTTAACTTGGTAGTACTTAAAGAACCCACAGTCCCTATTCTCTACAGAAATTAAGGGACATAACACTTCAGAGTGAAAACAAATGTAAATATTCCTCTAAAATGTTAAAAATGTAACTTAAAACCATTAACAAAATTAATAGCCTGCCTGTCAAAAAACACATCTGGAGCTAAAATAATACATATATGAACTTTGCTGCTGGTATTTTTCTAAAGTTGATTCAATAATTCTTTTCAGACAGAAAA
This sequence comes from Chloebia gouldiae, assembly GCA_003676055.1. NCBI lineage: Eukaryota > Metazoa > Chordata > Aves > Passeriformes > Passeridae > Chloebia > Chloebia gouldiae. The sequence goes on along the minus strand of QUSF01000018.1, from coordinate 13,430,697 downwards.
AAAAAATCCCCATACTGGGTTTATGGCTGCTCACTGCAACCAATTCCTTCAGGAAAGCTGTCTGGGCACCCCTTGAAAATCTGATTATTGATGCTTTCAGCTCTCCTCAGGTCTCTGTTTGCTCACATTCACCACATCCACTGATGCTTTTTCTCTGCTGTAGAAGAAATTCATGAAAAGAGACTTAAAACCTATTTTCAAGTGCTGCAGGTCCTCAAGCAGAGGATCAGAATGCTCAGACCACCAGCAAGGACGTGCCAAAAGGATATGCTCATCTTCTCTACAAACTTATCGTGCTCATCCTGGGTTTTTGGGAAATTCTCAATGTCCTTCTCCAGGCGCTGGATCTGCTGGTTCATCGAGTCAAGGTTGCTCTTCAGAGTCTGGGCTGAAACTAAGGGAAAAAAGGAGTTTATAAAGTGATTCCAGAAAGGGTATCAGACAAGGGAAAAACAATGTCAGTATAAATAGTCTGAAAGAGAATGATTCCATTAAGCAGACTCATATTTTCCTGAATTACAGCTCATAAAAAATCCTTCCCTTCATAAAAATAAAGTGGAAATATCTACTGTAATATACCAGATCATCATATTTAACATTGAAATGTCACCACTTAATTCTGCCATTAGTTCAAATTATTCCATTTCTATTTAAATTTATGGTAAAAATTCCAATATTTCTAATATTATTATTTCTAATATTCTTCTAAATCTAATTCAAAGATTAAAAACTAACTAGAGTTCAAAGAGATTTCATCTTCTTAATGCATGCACCTGGTTAAATGAATGATCTTATTAATGTACATTTCTGTAACAGGAATGATTTAAAGCACAGACATGGGGGAAAAAAATTAAATATTTTTTCTTATATTGAAGTTACACTGATTTCTGGGGCCCAGAGCTGCGTTAACAGCAAAGGCAGGTCTGAATAATAAGAGCTGCTGATAATCAAAAGGAAGTAAAGGACTCAGAGTACAGCACGCTAATTAAAAAAAAAAAGAGGGGACTGTAAAGAACTCCTGCTTGCTGTGACAAGCTATTCTAATGAAAAGCACTGGGAGGCCAATTTGGATTAAAGAACCCCTAACTGATGATCCTGTGAGCAAAAAAGGGGAAGCAGCCCCGAGTCACAAAGAAACTCCAGACGTGGGTGAAGAGTGGGAGCCTCTGCAGAGAAACTCCTGCTCCAGCTGGGGAGCTCAGACCAGCTCAGCTGGAAATACTGATTTTATGGCTCCATCCAGGAGGCCCAATTGCCAGGCTGGTTTTTGTCACCCAGAACAGTCTGACAAGCCCTTGCTCTTCAGTCACATCTGCCTTTTGCCACCCAAGCCAAGAAAATCAAACCATTCATTTTTTTTTTTAAGGAGTTTTCACTATCTTCTGCTGGAAAGCAGTTTGCCCAAAAGTTCCACTAAGTACTTTCTGAAGAACCATTTATTTTTCTATTTTCCTGCTATTAAAAAAAAAAAAAAGACTATATGAGGTTAAAGAGTAGAAGGAAATTGAGTCACGATGGCCTGAAAAACAGCACATAGGAAATAAAAATCTGGTAAATAAGAGAGCTGTTCCCAGAAGAAAATCAATTTTCTTTTCTTTCTAAGTACGGACTCACACCAGCCATAACACTGATTTCACGAGCGTGTTCAAATACATATGGCACCAACAGAGCTGCCTTTATAGCAGCCATTATCTTGATTTTATTTTCAATTTTATCCATTTTATACTGGGTACCAAAGGAACTACTAATCATGTAATCCTAGAATTATAGTGGAAGTTTTTTAAGCTTAATTCAACTGGGGTGGGAATCTACATTGGCCACAGAATCCTTGTAGCTTTTAAATTCACATTTGAGAGTTAACCTTGAAATCAACCACTAAAGCACTCTGAATAACACAAATTATCAAAGCTTTTAGGTTCTGGTTGCATTAGTTTAATCGTTTGATATTATGATCAAAGCACATGTTTTTGCTTGAGCTGAAGAACTTGAATTACTGTAATATTTTTATGAACTGTTGTGGAGTTGCAGAGGGGGACAAACAGAACTGAAGGAAAATGCTGGAACTGAAAAAAAAATAAATGAGGAGGATGTAAATGGTCATTCTGTTCATAAAAGAATAGCAGCTGGAAAGTAAATAGGCAACATAACAAGGGGTTTAACTGCTTGCAGCAATTTGAAAATACTTAAATGCATGACCACGTAGCAAGAGTAAAAGTTTATTTTTGTCTGGAATGCAAACGTGCCAAGAAATTCAGCAAGCAATGACAAATAACTGTTGAACTTTGTGATTAAGATGGATGGAAAGTGTTTCCAGTAACACTTTTGTATAAAACTGGGTTCAGAAAGGCCCAGATTAGGAACATCCTGGCTTTAAAGCAGGGAGGAACTACCCAGGCAAGAAGGCTGCATCCCAAAGCTGTGCTTCCCATAATTAACTTCTACACTCACACTCCACTAACAAAAAAATGTGGTAGAATGTGCAATTCTGTTCACTTTTTTCTCCCCCAAGCCCAGACAAATGTACAAGTTTCTGCTCAAGTAATTTATGCAGTTGTTGTTCTGCAAGACAAATTTCAAAAGATGACAGAACAGGGAACATATATATATATAGACTATAATAAAATATCTGCATTTCCTCCCATAAACCCTTTTATTAGAGATTTACTACTTCAGTAATGTGCAAAGGAATCAACATGAATACCTTCTACTTTCAGGGAAATTCATGTAAATTTCTTCAAACTCTTGCAAGGTTTTAATTTATGAAAGCATAAATTCTACTTGCAGCACAAAGCCATTGCCTTGAAACCATTTCAAAATGCACACCCTGAATAGCCTGTCCCCTGCACTCCTCAAAGACAGAGCCTTGTTCCCCTTCCATTTGCTCATCACTCCACAGGAAAATTAGGCATTTAATAGAACTGGTCTCAAAAATGGACATGAAAGGCAGCATTTGGCCTTCAGCAGCAAGGGCTCTTACTGACAAAGCCTCCCTGGAGCAGCCATTCCAATATTATTCCACTTTATGTTGCAGCAAGAGAGAACAACCAACTAAATCCAATGCATAAATAACTGATGTCAAGGTAGGAACATGAGGCATGTACAGAAAATGAGGAAAACATGAAATAAAAAAAAACAAACAAAAAAAAAAAAACAAAACAGCAAAACCCACCAGAAAATAAAAGCCCTGTGTGTAACCCCCTGACAGGCAAGGATGAGCAGACCCCCAAAAAAAAGGGAAGCATCCTAAATGATGCCTGGCCATTTATTTCCTTGTATTAGCAAGGAGAAAAGGTTTGTCTCATTTCCAAATGAGAGCAAATCAAGAGCAGCAGAGAACCCTTTACCTTCACAGCTCTGCAGGACAGTGAGGACTCCCACCCACGGAGGAAAGGCAGCATCCCAAAAATGACAAAGTCTGAGGATTCAGAGGTCAGACAAATTTGCTGACACGGGGAACAGTGAAGACAGAGGATAAGTTCCTCAGGAAGGAACGATGTGGATTCCTGGAGAGCAGTTTCAGAGGGAAGGCAAAGGTAAGAGGCAGGGATGGAATTTTTAAAGTCTCTGTGAACACACACAGATGGGGGAACCAGCCTGAAGGAACTGCAGTGTTCTCCCCAAACAGCCTGTATAAAACCCACATAAACCCCAAATCCTAAATATGGACCAATCTTCCAGGCCAAAGAGAGGAAAAGACCAGCACAATTTCTTAGTTTGTGTCAAATCAGTCTGGCACCCAGTTTAGAAAAGGTTGGCTCGCAGACAGCGCCTGCAGCTCAAAGGTGGAAAGAAATGAAACAACAAATGAAAGAAATGCAGCACCTTGAATGTGTGCACCTCAAACCCTGGGGATAAAAGGATTTAAGAGACAAAGAAAAAAGCCAAAAGCAGAAGTTAAACTTGTGTTTCAACTCACTACAGAATCACTGTAGCCTACAGAGGTAACACAAACAAGGTGCAGTGATGTGCAATAATGTATTGTCCAGGCTATTCCTGTCAGGGGCAATACAAGCACTTAGATCCATCAGGATTGTCTCTGCACAACTACTGAATGCAACTCACTTAATCATGCATCATTACATCTTGGACTGATTAAAAGCTGATTTTGTATAATATTATTTAATTATAGTAGAAAATCACATCCACTGAAGAGATGGCACAATATTATTCTGACATGGAAGGGAAAAATTTCCTTTGCCTTATTATTTTCCTTAGATTAATTGCTCCTCTGAAAAAAAAAAAAATCCATCAAACCAATGCTATTCACTTATTTTGGAGAAAGCAGTTGCACAGTCTGCACGCTAAGGAAGGCTTAGTGAGTGTCTGGTGGAGCAGTTTAGTCCCAGAAAAATGCTCCAAGCAGTTAATCTCATGCTGATGGTGAGCACTAGCTGCTCCCTGTAGTCAAGCTAAGCATTTTGTATTTACATTAATAGAGCAATAGTACCAAAGGTCAGAGTAATCCCTTCTAAAATAAGATTGCATCAGACTGAGAGTCCTCCCCACAACAAGAGGTGAAATGATACATTTTGATTAGCTGCAGTGCCTCTTGCATAAGAAATTTAAATGGTCTCTGATCATGATGCAGAACTGGGATGGCCATGTCCACAGCTGGAAAAAGCTCTGAAGTGAAAGCCAACAACATCAATTACTTCACTGAGCAAAAGCAAGTCTGTAAGAAGCAAATTAACTCATGGATTTTTAAGTCTAGACAGTATTTGTACCATAACTACATTGTAAGCATACTAATGACTATTTATTTCTTATTGCCCGAGGGCAGATGGAAAGAGTCTTTCACAAAGGAATGAAAGGCAGTTCGGAGGGAAATGGGTGAGCAAGGAGATAATCTGCAGGTATTACAAGCATTGATTACTCAATTCATACCCAGTAAGTTGCTGTTTGTTAAGACAATAAATGTTTAAACATCTCAGGGTCAAAGGGGAAGAAGAGCTCCCACCCTTCCCAGCTAGAGGAGTCATCATCCTCCTTTTCCAAAGCGGGGAAAGCTTTCTCACACAAAGTCCTGGTGCTTAACAACCAAGCCACCAGGCAGAACAGACTTTTTCCCTGACAGGACCTTCAGTTTGCAAGTTTAGGAGTAAGAGCAGGTCTGCCCAAATGGCAATGTTTTGTTTGGATCCTATTACTGCGTGCTGGAATTTGGGCTGAGGAAGCTCCAAAGCAGAGTTTTTGACAGACAGATTTCAGTCATAGATGTGCTTTTGTTGCCCTGATTTTTATAAGTGTTAAGTTTGCTTTTATAGTTCTTTTGAAAGTTTTAAAGTTCTTTTAAAAGTTTTCTATGCTTTCTGACATTTACATATTTCTGCTGGATTTCTCACGCATGTTCATGTAAATAATGATTGTTTTGCATTCTTTTTTGTGGGAGGAGAGAATTGATGGGCTGTTGGTTTGACCAGTGTGGTCGGAGAGGTGGCAATTCCATCCTCCAATCCACTGCCACTTTTAGAATTCTATATATTGTGAGGTCAGAAATAAAATTTCCTGTTTTTTTTTCTTTTGAACTCACCAAGTTTCTGTGTGCTCATTTAGTGTCCACCAGTGTCATGCCTTTGCACTTTTGGCTGAGGTGTCCCTGCCTGCTCCCAGCACCGAGGGGAAGGGACAGAGGCAGGGACACAGCTGTGCTCCACCTTTCCAGGCTGCTGCAGCAAACAACTCCATTGCCCTGGTTAAACAGACACCTGAGCACTGCTGACACTGCCCTGCCCACCTGCAGGCCAGGTGAAGACGATTTCCATGGAAAAGCCCTTTGTGCCACAAGCCCAGCCACTCCTGGCTTGGATTGAGGCAGGGATTCAGTCCACCCCCTGCTCTCCCTGCCAGGAGCAGCCTTCCCCCAGCCTTCCACATTCACCTCACTGGCCAAACAGCAGCAATGCCAAGATCAGAACTTCTTTAGCCGAACTGACTTTTCGTATTGCAGCTACAAATCTTTTAGAAAGCAGATGTCCCAGTTTTAGAATAACCAGGAGCACTGGAGCTGCTGGGCGAGAAGAGCTCAGCAATCAGCAGTGCTCTCCTGGCAAGGTGGGACATCACCTCCAGAACCTCACCCCACTTTGATGTTGATTTAATTACAAATGTCTTGCAAGATCTCCGAAGCTGAGCTTATTTTTAAAAGAGAGTTTATAATTACAGAATCAGTATGCATTAAACGAGCATGCTGAAGCAGAACTGCTGGCAGGGGTGGAAGAAACTGCAAATGAAGCAGAGGAGACAAGTAAACACAAAGCAAGGAAGGCACAGAGAAGGAGCAGAGCTGCTGTCACACAACCTGCTGCCGACAGAAAAACCCACGGAGAGCTTGGACCACTTCACCCAGCTGCAGCCTGGCCTCTGCCAGAGGGGCCACAGCCTTCCTCACAGCCACCAAAGTGCAAATTCCACCACACATCAGCAGCAGAAGAGAGAACAAAGTGCCATTTTGTAGCTTTTGCCTCTCTCTGGAGGCTTGCATTAAGGAATCCTAAATGGATTACACAACTTAAGACATTTAAAGCAATCTTCGCTTCTGAATTGGTTTAACTACAGCCAGAAATTCTTAAATGCTTTAATTTCTTTAATAAGCAACAGCCCATGAGAGTTATTTGGACTGTTCTTTCATTTTGCCCTTGATACTTACACTTCAGGGAGAGGAGCAGAGCCTTAAAATGCAAGCCATACAGAGAGCTGCTTAATGGAGAGTCCAAATTATAACTTCAAAATGAAGCTCCAGAATGCAGAACAACCACAGCTCTCTACAGCATTTATTACACACAGACAGGGACTAAAAAAATCCTCAAAGCCTTCACAGACTGGGAGAATTCACTAAGCCATTCTGCAGGGTGTGAGGCAATCCAGAATCTTAGCAAGGCTCCAAAAGGAGCCCTTGGAGAAATCGCTGCTTGGAACTACAGCACAAGAAGCACCTGTGAGGTTTGTGCCTTCCACCACTCATCTGCCAGACTGGGCAAAATCTGCTTCAGCAATTTACCCTGTGCAAGGTGGAAATGCTGCAGATCTCTCTGCTAAAACCCTTTTTTTTTTTTTTTTTTTCTGCTGCAACAAACTATAAAACTTTTGTCTGACAGAAAAACGGCTGCTGCTTATGAGCATGTTTTAAATTGCTGCACTTCAAAGTGACAGTGGCACAGGATGTTTTAAAATATTTCCCCCATTCTAAAATGATGCCATTAAATCACAGTGAAGTACCTGTATAAAATCTCCAAATTAATATTTTATTACAGTATTTGTAATAAAAAGTACACACATATTTGCATTCCCCAGTGTTTCGATTGCTAATGGCCTTTCTAGAGAGGTGCCTCCACCCTCAGAACCATATGCTTGCAAATTAATGAAATGAATTTCAATGTCCAAGTGAGTGACAAATCTGTGCTGGTGATATTGGTCTTTTTCAGTCCACTGCACAGACCTAATTCACCCCCACAAGGTACCTTTCACTTGATTTTACTTTCAACACCACTTTGCAAGAACAATCAAGTGGCACCCCTTGATATCAGCAAAGAACTGGGTGTGTTAAATGCTCAAAAAAGCCCTCATTATTGCTGAAAGAGACTAAAAATTACAGATATTTCTATTATATATATCCACTTTCCCAGTTAATCTCAATTTGCTGTGACTCTGTACAGCCCAGTGAGTGCCACCAAGCAGGGAGCAGAACGTGAAATCCAACAGATAAAGACACAGCTATGGCTTATGTTTATGTTTTATTATTTACAGGCACAATGGCTAAATGACAAACTGGGATGTAAAACTGCTCCTCTTCATATCTAAAATCAAGCTGCTGTTATAAAACACATGGCTAACTTATTTTAATCATCTTAATTTTGTGTGTTACCCTATTTCACTTTTATGATTTCTGAGAGTCTTGACACTCAGGTGAGCCTTAACTTTAAAAACATATTTATTTTCTGAGTCATACTTTTAACCACATGGCTGTCTAGAAATACCTGACTTGTAAGGCACCTCTTGGTTTTGTTTGGAAATTTGACTGAAGCCCAAAATGGGATGGGAATAACATCCCATAATGAGTGGGATAACAAGTGAAGGTGCCAACAGAGCTGGGTCTGGTTCCAAAGGGCAGGGAAAAGGGGGAAAAGGAAAAAAAGGGAGAAAAAAAAGGGAAGGGAAGGGGAAAAGAAATCACTGATCTCAAACCACGCACTGCATCACAGCCTTGTGAGTTTTGATTGGTTTTCCTTTCACAGTCTGCTTCCAGGAAGAATAAATTATTTTCCAGTGATCTCTAGATAGTTAATCACTTTGACCTTTGCTTGTATTTTTCAGAATAAAACTGTTTCCTAATTTATTTTTACTTTTCATAAAGCTGCAGGTTGATCTTCCATCTTTAAAAAGATCAACTATTTTATTATACCTAATATCAGATTATTGAAGATTTTAGTACCTGCATGGGGAGTTCATCTAATCCCATTGACCTTTTCATATTAAAATCCAGTTTTATGCTTTATCTACTCTTTGTTAAAAAGTAAAAAAAAAAAAAATCACCCGTTGTTCAGATGCTGGTTCTTTATTCTTATATGAAAATTAAGCAGAACAGGATTTTTTTTTCCTTTACATGGAAGTGAGAATATGAAGGCAAGATTGCAAAGAAGTTGCAGAAGCCAAGTGCAGCATTTGGAAGGTTATGTACAGTTCAGACTACGAGGCTGCCTCCTGACTGAAAAACACAGCATCCATCTCAAGTAATGACACTCACCTGCCTGGCTCGTAGTTCCTTATTTAAAATTCATGCAGAGATAATATTTGCTGGTAGATTTCTTCCTATTTTATGAATAACTGATGCCAGCATCCTCATATCCAGCCAATTTATTCCAAAAAGAGGCTTCCCACAGGAAAAATAAACCCAACTGTCCATCCCCAAAACCACTGGTTTAAAAAGCACCAAACAATAAATAGGAAGTGCAAATCTCCTCCATGCAAAGCACTTCACCTTCCTACACAGGAAAGCAGCACGTGTGACAGAGCAGATGAACATTACAATTAACCAACCCCCAGGAGCACCATGGGGAGCAGCTGAGGCAACTTGCACAAATCCCATTTATTTTGCCAAAAATCTGCCTTGCTCCAGAAAGCAAAGAAAGGTTGAAAGAGAAGTTTTGGTCATTAAAAATGAACAGGAATTTCTGCTCTGCTAGAAGTCAGTGCTGTTTATAGGAAATGCAGCTTTTATCTTACAGAATGAAACAAATTTAACTGCAATAAAATCTTATTTCATATGTATTCTAAGCATCAGAATTATTAGAGGCTTTGCTCCCATTAATGTTTTCTCTGTTTAGGATGCTACAAGATAAACTAAACTTTACTGACTATTCCAGTTTAATTCCTCAAGTCAACTTACAGAACATCAGAGGCTTTGAAGCAAACTATAAAAATCTCAAAGCTGCAAGGTCAAGTGTCAGCCACAGAAGAAAATTCATAAAAGATCATCAAAAGTGCCTGGCAAACCAGAAGACTTTACAAAGAAAGGAAGAAAAAGATGAAAAGTCACCTCCAGAAAAGAATTATCAAGTGGCAAAAACATTTTTGGCATTTAGATAAGATGCCAAACTGCTACTTGCATAAATGAATTAATTAATATGTGAGCCCACAGAATATCCTGAGCTGGAAAGGACTCACAAGGATGCCTGAGCCCAGCTCCTGGCCCTGCACAGCCACCCCAATAATCCCAAATCAGCCCCATTTGGTCCAGAGGCACTCAGAGAATGACCCATCCTGCAGCAAAGTGAGGCAGGGACACGTTTAATCCACACAAATAAAACACAGGTTATGTGCAGGAAAAAAACATGGAAAGGTGAATGAAAAGTTTGAGAAACAGCACCAAAAAAAAAAAAAAAAGAGAAAAGTCTGACAAAGACACACAAAAGTGTGAAGCAGTGAGAGGTGAAGCCATGGCAAAGCTGGGCTGATGGATGAACTCTTCCCCAGGTCCTGGGGGAAAGGAGAGCTCTGCTCCCGCAGCCAGAACACAAACTGAGAGCAAATGATGGCCTAATTAGTGAAGTATCTAACAGCTAATCACTGCTCTGAAGAGAGACATTGACTGATAACACTGGGGAAAAGGAGACAAAAATTTCCAGGAGAAAACCTGGACAGGGCTGGTGGAAATGTGCATCCAGCTACTTCTCCCCTCTATTTTCCTTCATATTCTTGTGTTCGCCCAAGTATTTCTATTTCTATTTATAGTTTTATAATTTTATTTTTATATTTATATTTTTATATTCATATTTTTTACATTTATATTTATCTTCTGATGAAATGGGCAAATTAAAAGTTTGTGTTATCTTCATCTACCCACCTACTTCTGCCTCAGCAGAAATCAGCAACAAGGGTGCCAAGCAGCACAGCCTGTGCCACGTGAGAATGTGTCCAACAGAAGAGCTCAGCTACCACATCCCAGCCTGCCCTGCTGGCCAGCCAAAAATTATCATTAATTGTGGCCTGTGCAGCACAACTAAACTGGATCTACTCATATGCAGCCTGAGATTTTTCCAGAGCAAGCTGTTTATTTGCATGAATAATAAATATTCATATTTATTATATTTTATATATTGATACATTTTCTATTTGTATATTTTATATACAAATAAATATCTCTATTTGCATAAATAATAACAAATAATCAGCATAGCTATTTGCTGTTCTCTCTCAGGTGTGGAAATGAGGAACTCTGTGTGTGAAGGCTCCTTGCACACTCAGAGCTCACTCTTCAGAGCTTTGATGGGACACTCAGCACCATCCCTGCACTGCTGCCACAAAGCACCTCACTGAAATAAATGGGATTATTTTCACAGCCTAATGCAGAAGAGGAGTTGCTCTATTGCTGTTTTTCCCTCCTGACTTCCCAGCTCCATAAATACCAGGAAAACACAATCCACGTGGATTAGCAATGCTTGCAGGTTACACACTCCCACAATCTCAGGAGAAACGCTGCAAGTATTTCATGTCAAAGCAAACAACTGCTATCTTTAGGTGCTTGGTCTGTTTGCTTACCTTTGCTTGCACTCTCAACATGCTGCAGCTCATCTGGGAATTTTAGGATGTCCCGGTAATTCTCCTCACAGATTTCTGCCAGAAAATGCAACAGGGTGGTTTTCTGATCTGATGATTTTGTATCTCGGATCTAAAAAGTGAATACGGGAGAAAGCAAAAAGAAAAAAAAAAATATATTTCTTAAAATATTTCAATAAAGTGAATATTGCAGACTTCAACTCATTAGCAAAGTTACCTATATATGCTGCCTGCAAATAACCAGGTTATTTAAAAAATGAAATTTCGTGAATTCTTTATTATTTAGGACTACATAAGGAATCTGCCCTATGACATCTTTTAAGAAAGAATGATTAATTTTGATGAGAACAAGCTCTGAAGACAGTCCATAAAGTTCTGAGATTTTAGCACTGCCAGTTCAGAATCCCCCAGGTAAAACTCAGCTGTGTACAGAGATTGAACAGAACTGAAATTAGAGCATTCCTTCAATGCCATAAATGCCAAATCTCTATGAAATGCTGCATAGCTGGACACCATGCTAACAGCCAGAATTTGCATTTTGACCAGTGAAACTAAAGTAAATCCTTGTTTTAAATCCACTATTTTTATTTGGAGCAAAATCTAAACCATGCTGTGTTAGGCTAAAGACTTGGAGACCAATTCTATAGAGGTACACAAAATAAATGCACCCTGCCTTACCAGAACAGAGAATAACAAAAAAGCAAAGATGATCCTGGCTGTAGCTAAAGGAAATGTAATGCATCCAGCTGCATTTATGAAAAGCTGCAGGAAAACTGTGCACAATGGGAAGGAACAGGTAAATGTATATTTTTGTTGTTCTTTTGACTGCAGAGGAATTTTTAGTGGCCTGAAAAAATCAGTATTCTTGGAAGTGATAAGGCTCTATTCTCCATTAGCCTGAGTGCATGAACTGCTGAAATGAGGTTTTTTAGTTAAAAAAATAAAAATAAAACTCTTGAACTAGTTGCTAGAATATAGGACCAGTGGCAATTTTCTAATAACTTTATGGCTAAATCCCATGGCACGGTGCACATGTCTAGACAAAGGAACACCATGAACTTAAGAGAATGAGAGAACAAATTTAAGAGCAAATTCCTGAGTCTGCCCATTTTTGTGCAGCTGTGAAGAAGGGATGTGTGAGCTGATGGAAGATCAAGCAGGAGCAGTGATTTCCTCCTATTCACAAAGGCAAGACAGAGTAGGAGCATGTAAGAGTCTGAGAGGAGCACTCTTCACTTGACAGAGAATTAGTAATGCATCTGGAAAGAATTGTTTTAACAGAATTTTACTCGTCTAGTACAGTTCTTACGCAGAAGTAAGCTACAACATACACAACAAATGAAATAAAGGATTTATTTAAGAAGAATACATAATGCGTGTGTAAAATCTCCTATTTGTTTTCTCATTCTCTAAATCACTTGAAGTTCTAATTCTATAATCCTCATGACAGGCTTGCCATCGATGTTCAATTTAATAGAGGCCTTTCAGCTTTAAGGATTACCCTGTTAGGAATAAATGAGTGCAGTGGAAAAACAGGCTTTTAAAAATATAAGGTATTTAGGCAATTAAGAAAGCAATTTAATTCATACCAATTCAGCGATTAAAGACTAAACAATGCTCAGTAATGGTATGCAGTTAAAGGGCTTTAATGTGTTACATACATAGAAGTTCTTCTGATTTGAAAAAAATAGTAGATTTACTGGCTAAACATCTGCATGGAAAAAAGAAATTGCATTTCAATTTGCCTGTGAACAACAGTAGTGGGATTTGCAGTCTTTGATCTCTCTGACATCATCAAGTGGATAAAGCACTTTTTTTTTCTAAATGGACAAAATTATTTTGCTTTCAAATTACAACAGGAACATGTTTTGCCACCAAGAGCAACATCACAACAAGAGTCTGCATTAGCACCTTGTAGTAAACATTTATTTAGATCTTGAACAAATGTATAAAATTAACTTCTTTGGCCCAATAATAAAACAAGTCTCTGCTATATTAATCTTTACTTTTAACACAATGGATGCAGATAGGTCTGCTTGATATTTAGAATCAATATCTGTACTTTAAAAATCAAGTCCTAAGCCTACTCATAAAATGAAACTCGTATATAGGTGCTGTTTGAGTGTAGTTTAGCACATAATATTTAAATATAAAAATAGAAATGAAAGGTAGGAACTGGACAGGTGGCAGCTTGGTTGTGTCTGTGTTCACACCCTGCACTTGTATTCAATATACACTCAAATTCAATATACACTCATATTCAATAACACACCCATTATTTATTTTTTTTTTGCATATAAATGCAATACTTTTTATATTCAGCTTTTTACTTGCAGTAATTTTGCCCAATAGGTATAACATTTCTTGACTTGTGAAGAACCTAAAGGCTTAGCCTGATTTCTGCTGCTCTACACACTCCAGCCAAGTGGATGAAAAGCAAAAAGAGCCTATTAAGTTGTGCTTACAAGACCAGGAGCTGGACTTTGATGAACCTCGTGGGTCCCCTCCAACTCAGAATATTCTATCATTCTATGATTCAGGATAAATTTTTAACACTGTGGTGTTCAAACTTTAAAATACAGGTTTTGAGTCTATCGCCTTTCTTCGCCCGAGAGACAGAATTTGGAAATAACACATTCAGTTTAAAAATAAATGAAATAAATTGCCAGATCAGTGTGGGTTACAGAAAGCAGCTCCAGCTGAATGCTGCAGCATCAATTTGAGGGTCAAAACCACGAGATCCATTGCTTGGGAAAGGATTAACAGCCGAGGTACAGAGAGCACAACTCAGCTCAACCACCCCAGCCAAGCAGACAGAGTAAGGTGTTCAGTTCTGTAAGCCAGAAAAACACCCCCAGAACAAAACTCTCCCTTGGCACAGAGAACAAAACTCTTCCTTGGCACAGAGTAAAGCATTTAACCCGTGCCAGTCACACCAGAACCCCGTGCCAGCATGGGCTGGGTTCTCCCAGGTTCTCGTGGATGCAGCTCTCAGGTGTGAGGGTTAAACTGGCAAGGAAAAATTTATGTACGAACCATCACTGGAGTGACACTTTATTACAGCTATAAAAAGGCTCTCTATTGATTTTTATGAGATTATAGACCTTCTCCTACTCTAGGAATCTTTCCCCCCTTCCCAGAACAAGGGCTGCTGGACAATAAATGTCCCCTCATCAGTAATGCTCAGAGTGGATAAACAGCTTGTCTTGTTCTATTTGCACTGTGGACAAAAAGCAACGTAGCAGCACTTAACAGATGAACACACATTGATCCAGCCTGAAGGCTGCAAAAGCTTCACTGAAACTGAGCTCTTGGTCCCCACCTGAATTCAGCACCAGCAGCTGTACCTGCACATCCCACAGAAAAACTCTGCCCGCTCAGTTCCACTCCCAGAGAGCAGAATTTGGGAACTCCTGCGGGGCTCCTGCTGCACTGGGGGTTCAAAAAGCAGCTGGATCCTCTGGGCATATTAAGCAGCAAATTTCACTTTTAGTGGATTACTGCAGCAGCCGCCCTCAGCCTGAGCACTTTTGCTGCTGTATTTCTATTTTCACAGAGCATGGCATGCCCAGGCAGTGAAAATGCCCTTGTGCAGACAGGAACAGCTGCTCTCCCTGGCCAGGCATGATACATCCCAGGAATTCTGATGCTGATGTCTCTTATTTGAACAAAATTAAGTTCTCTGCCTTCTGCCAAAGGCTGTAGATAATTTCTGTCTTCAATAACATCATACACTGCAACATAACATCCACAGATAATCTGTTTTTAAGGATTTGCAATCACTCCTCAGTCATTAACCTTCTACCTCAGTCCAGGCAGGAAGGAGTTGTGCATTATTTTATCATGTTTTAATAAAAGTTGTATCCAAAACAGATCTCTGTGTATGAAATGACCAGCTCAGTAATAAAATTATTTTCCAAAACCAAATATTTATCCCAGATCAATACTTGCCTTTCTTCTTTTTTTTTTTTTTTCAGAGTGGATAATGTATGTACTGCATCCAGTAAACAGACAATTAATTTTAAGATTGCTCAAGAAACAAGCAAAAATAAAAAATCAATACAAAACTCTGGTCGCATTGAAAAGTGAATTCATCACATTAGGATTCCTCATCATCAAGTGTGTGTATTTTGCACATAGATGTGTGTACACAGACATCTTCCACCTTGCTGACAGCTGACTCAAAAAAATAATAAAATTCTTTTATAATGGGCAGAAAGTCTACTAAATGATAGTCACTGGTCTAAAAAAGGAGTAATTATAACTACATTACTATAGTTATATTATAGCTATATAACTATAAAAGGATTTATTATAACAAAATGCAAAATAAAGGCTCCCCAATTCTACTAGACAAGCTTGAAGGCTGAAATACAATCCTTAGGAGCAAAAACTAAAGACACTTTCATATAACCCAAGGAATGTTGGGAGTGCTCCCTGTGTACTTCCTGTCCATGACCAAGCACAGAGGTGCAGCCAGTTTGATGAGCTCATATTGCTGAGGTACATTTTGTGTGAATATGTCCATAGGTAAAGCAATTGCAAAAGCAATAGGTGACTTAGGCTGAATTACCATGGGGGCTTGAAGTGGAAGAGCTAAAACCATTAGCTCCTCATTGCTAATGAAGAAAGACAGCTGGGAAAATCAACAGTCCAAGACTCGTATTGTTGTCTTTACCTATAACTAAAAATCCTTGTCTTTGCTGTGATTTGTTAATCAGACCTGTAGGCACACATTCATGGCAGAAATGTTTCAAAACCATGTGAATTGTTCACAGGACACATCAGGGCGTGAAGCGTTCCCTGCTCTGGGCTCTCCGCCTGGGGGTTCCGTGGCGGCCGCCTACCTTGCACAGGAAGCTGATGTTGAAGCCCAGCGACTGAGCGTTCCTGGAGCCAGAGTTCATGTAGTTGCCCAGGAACAGCACCAGCTCCAGGAGCTTGCTGAAGCTCTCGCTCTTCTTGAGCTCCTCGCAGGCCAGGGTCACGGCCATGACGTCGGGTCTGATGTTGTTCACGTGCTCGTCGAACAGCAGGCGGAACAGGATCCCGTTGAGGCGCGCGCGCAGCATCTTCACCGAGCTCATCTGCAAGAGGAGGTCAGAGCCAGACACCACCCCCGGCCCCCCACGAGCCTCAGCAGGGCTCCTGCCTGCAGCCCCAGCGCCGTGCAGCCAGCGAGCTGCACGTGTGGGGGGGTTTGCACTGCCTGCCGGGGGTCCCTGCGCCGCACAGGAATGGCAGCACAGCACTCATCCCCTCCTGCTCCGCGGAAAAACGGCAGGTTATAAATCCTGACCTCCCAGCACAATGACAGACACACTGAAAATAATCCACAGTGCTGATTCGGTACTGTCAATGCCCAAATTCACTGGGTTAGGTAACAAAACACAGCCGTGTCTGTCATGTTTTGCACGAGTGATCAGAGTTATTTCCTCCCACTTAGCACACAGTAATTCACAAGAGGAATTTAAATTAGGAAAAAAAAAGATGTACTGAGCATTGTTAAACCACTTGAAATTTTTAATTTAATTGCAAGAACTGAGCCTCCCAAATCTATGATATGTTCCAAATCTATCTCATTTTAGTTAGCAGAATACAGGAAGATTTCTTCCCCAGTATATTCACCATCAGGGGTGCTCCTGAAGCACTTAGCCAGAAAAGCTTTGCTATGTGACAAACCACAGATCCTGACCAGCAAAACAGGAGGATTTTGATGTGCTCCTGTCTCTGTTGGCCAAAGTTTGGCCATGGTCCTTTAAAGAAACACGATTTTCCTAGCACTGCTATCTCCCAACAGCTACCAGAAGCAGCAGCAATAACTTGCACAGGAAGGACTTGAGTGGCCTGAATAATAATGAATTCATTCTAAAATGAACATAAACATGAAGGCGCTCCAGATGGTCTCAAACAATTCCTATGATCAGGCTGGAACAAGGAAAAGGAAAGGATCAGAAAAGAAGCATTTCAGCAGAACTAGTGATCTTTTTTTATAAATCTCCATTGTCACAAATTTCTCTCTGAGCCTCTATAAGCCAAAATCATTGAAAGTCTTGAAACATTATTCTTCTAATCATCCTGCATTTCAGAAATATCATACTGAAAACATC
This sequence comes from Chloebia gouldiae, assembly GCA_003676055.1. NCBI lineage: Eukaryota > Metazoa > Chordata > Aves > Passeriformes > Passeridae > Chloebia > Chloebia gouldiae. The sequence continues at coordinate 13,413,535 of QUSF01000018.1, read as the reverse complement.
TGCCTTGAAAGGACCTACTTATACTAATCTGCAATAGATGGAAATTAAAATTAATCACATAATTTGCTTTAACTTTTGTAGAACAATCTCCAATTACTGTTTTTACTCAAAATGGCACAGAAAAAAAAATTGTTGAAAGCTTTAGATCCCAAAACCAGAGTGCAACAAAACATGTACAAGCCCACAGGAGAGCGTGACATAAACATTTGTGAAGAATAATCCTTAAACTTCAGAGAGGTGTCCTTTCTTTAATACTGTGTGGTGTCATGGAACACTGACCATTTATTAGCTTTTGACCACCAACCCAGCAGTAAGTTTTAATTCCATTCCCTGACCTACATAATATTTTAAAACTATCTTGATAGTTTCCTAAGAGCTGTTTCATGTGGGTTGTTTCCTTAAAACCAGAACATTTTTATACACATAAAAATGTGTATATTCTTCAGTATATTCTGTGTATTTTATACACATAAAAATGTGTATATTCCACTGATGCCCCTTAGGAATCAGTAGAAGATGGCCACAAATGCTATTTTAGTTCCTCCTGCCCCACCCTGCCCTGATTTCCCCTTTTGTGGGCCTGTTCCTAAATCCACGTGTTCAGGACAGAGAAAGAGGGGCCACATTCTGAACTTGGAGCAATCTCCTGGAATCAGGTAAGGAGCAAAGCCTACAGTCACTTGGAAAGCTCAAATTCTTTATGGCTCTAAATAAAATTAGTGTCAAAAGCATGTAAGAAATGAAACGTTACAACAGCAAGCACTGGCTTGCCCTGCAAACAGTTAAAGAGGCAAGAAAATGGATATTTCTTTTCCAGCTGACTGTCAGTGATGGGCTGCATGTCATTACTTCCCCTTCTGGGCTCTCATAAAGGTCTTGTCTGAACTCTCTACCTAATCAAGTTCTTTATTCAGTTCTTTATGCTTTATTATCATCATTCAATTCTCAAGTCCTGTATTAAAACGAGGATCAAAGGCTATTGGAGAAAGGCAAAAAGCACAATTAAATTTGCCTCACTTCCTAAGAAAAAGCTGACATTCCTCTAATAAAAATTTGTCAACTTACTAAGGCAACTTAGCCTCTTACCTGTGTTATATTAAAGTTTTGTTTTGTTTTTTTTTCCCCTGGAAACGTTCTAGGAAGATTAATTCTGCAGCAGCTCACAAAATTACAATGAGGCCAAACAAGCAGCCAATAAATTTAATTTAAAAGACTAAATGACTGTAAACCAATGGAGGTGCAATAAACTTGTACAATTCTCCCCACTTTGTCTGCCCCCAAGCCAGGACTGCTCATGACAGCTGAACTGGTTACACAGGGGAAAAAAAGGGTCACAGGATATGCAAGTTTATACAACTCCTCAGTCAAATTTCTGCTTTTGTAACACTAAAAACGCTCAGCTGGCACTGAAGTGGAAATGCAGTTCCTTACTGAAGGTGCAGCTGTTCCCATATCATAAACAAATTAACTCTGGAGCACAAGGCTTATGTGCAGAGCTCAGGTAACTCTGCCTAGCTGAGCCACTTACACAGCTGATTAATTCATCTATTTTTCTTGCTCTGCTTCCACATCAATGCAAACTTTCCTTTATAGGAAGTTGTGGTGCCTTTTTTGATCCCAGGATATAACTTCAAAAAGTTCCAATAACTAATTAGAATATATAATTGATTTTAACATTTCATCTAAATGAAAATGCAGTTCTAATTTTCATTTACATATCAGCTGAATTTTAAGTTAATTGGTTCCTTCAAATAAGTTAATCTTTTACTAAGTATGGTTTTTCTACATGAATTTTAAGCAACTTATTCCAACCTTTATTAAATTTGATGGGCAAAGTGATTCTCCAATTAACATATCTTAATAATTAACACACCTAAATCTACATGAAAATAAGGGGACATGCTTTAAATATTATTTAAGGTAGTCTGTCTTCTATTCCTAAAGCCAAGGTTAAGATGATTATTAATGAGAATCTCCAAAATTAATTTGACACATTGGAAGAAAGAACTTCAGTCAAGAATTTAAGTTCAGCTGCATTTCTTCCACTTTAATGGCCAGTTCCATGATATCATAATCAGAATCAAACTCAGCATTTTAGCACCAGCAGTGCAGTTAGAGGCCTCTAGAAATAAGACAGAAGCAGGACCCATAAGGCAAAGCACTGGTTTTTATTAAAGCAGATGGTAAAGCTGAATAAGCAAACAAGCTTCAGGAAACTTGGTTCCTTCGTAAGGCAAACAGCACCATTTGGAGATGTTTGATTAAGCAGTTTTTGCTAATTAATGTTGCATTAAACACTTAGAAACTCTCTAAACTTCCTCTAGTCAGTGTTTCCTCAGAAACACCAATCTGTGGAACAGTGCCCACACTGGGACTGCGGGAAATAAAGGAACTTGGATGGTTTTTCAGTGACCAGGGAAAAGGCCAGGATTCCTCCAGTTCCAGTTTGATTTTTCAGTGACCAGAGGAAAAGGCCATTTCCAGTTTGATTTTTTACTGACCAGAGGAAAAGGCCAGGATTCCTCCAGTTCCAATTTGTTTTACCTCCACCTTGCCTGCTTCCATTGAGCATTTCCCTTCAACACACTCCAGATATCCTCCCTGCACAAAACCCAATGTATTTCTCACTTTGACAAAAATTTCCCCCTAGGTATGGGGGAATATACCCATAAATAGATGTAAATATAAAATAATATGTAATATATGCATATATCATGATACACATATTCCTAGTTTTGATCTGTCTAAAGATATAATACATATTTATATTTTAAATATATATGCATGCTACTATCGCTTCAAATAAAGCAGCAAATATGTATTTATAGAGATTTTTAGCTTGCTACTGATCAATAAATGGCAATTTTTTTTACTTCTTGCAGCAAAGCTAAGTAATGTACCCTACTTCTAACAAAATTCCTCATATTCGTTTGGAAATAAAATATTTTTTGAACTTTATGCCATTTATTAAAAAAAAAAAAAAAGAAATCAATAGGCTAGAGTTTTTCAAATGAAGCCATTGATATCTTTAATTTTCTAAATCCTCTCCAAAAATCTCATTAGGACAAATCATATTCTGTTACTTCCCCAACTGAAAAGTAATTTTAAAAAAAAGCACTCAGAAGGCACTTCTGAAGCCAAATTATGCTCAAATCAGAGCTTTTTAGTAAGAAAGTCTTTTAAGAGGCCTCTATTTCTGTTTTAATGCATTTTAATGTACATAATGCCTTAAAAATCCAGCAAGAGCAGCCGTAGCTCCTGTGGAGCTGGGGATAAATCCTGAGCACGTTACAGAGGCTCTCATCATCATTTTAATCTCCTAGGCTGAGGAAGGGAACTGAAAACAGGAGCCCATTTGCCTAAAGACTCCTGAGGTCTCTGGAAGACCAGGAGCAGAAAGTGATTCCCAAGGGCTGGCCCAGAACTCAGAGTCCCACCCTCTCCCCCGGGCATGGATTAAAGAATTTCTGCAAATGCTGGAATTTCCTTCCAAGAGAGGCCCCAGCCATTGTGCTAGCCCTGCTCTCTAACCCAGGGGCTGAAAGGAGCAGAACACAAGCTACAAATTTAATTCTAGTGTGAATTCACACCTCTCCTTGAGCCAGTCTGCACATTTCTATTTGTATAAATACAGATGTTTTATATCTGCATGCATACATCCATATATATAGATATATATTTATATGTATATATATATATATAGATATATATCCATATAAATCTAGATATGGACATATTAACTCTTTCAGCTGTTTACAGGTTTTGATACAAAACAAATTTATCAGAGTTCTCAATGTCATGGGGTAAGTGGGTCTTCTATGGGCTCTTGAAAATGTATCTGCTTGAAGGCAGAGGGTCCTTCAGAATTGTTTAATAAACATTCAAGGCAGGCAGACAAAAGCTTTGCTCTGGCAGCTGAGTGCCATGCTGCACTGTAATTCCTCCCTGAAAAGCAGCCAGAATTCCAGAGCCAGAGGGGAGCACACAGGAAAGGACCCCAAGGATGATCTGCCCCCAGTCTGGTTGGTCACAGCCCTGCCCAAATACCAATTAAAGATTTCTTGGTTTCTACTCATCAGGAAACAGGAACTTTCTTTCCTACTGCAGGTCTTGCAAAAACACTTACAAAAAGATTTCATTCCTAAATTTGTTTCTTTTTATGTGCCAAAAAGGAACTCTGCAGTTAACCAAGCCTTGCACTAATACATACCACAACTCCAAATTGCTCTGGCTCGGCAAGATCGTTGTATTCATCTTTTAATTCAGCTAAGGCATTGAGTTCTTTCTGCTCAGGAAGATTCTTCACCAGGTTCTAAAACAAACAAGGCATTATATCAAATTTGTTACATTAAACTACCTAAGATATTAAAAATAACACACTTAAAATAGCACAACATGGAAATGCACGAGGAAATTGCGGGACGTTTATTTTATTTACGCAGCTTTAACATCATATAAACATCAAATCACAGCAGCAATTATTTAATACAGACATCAATTGCTCTGCTGCAGACTCTGATTTGAAGAATGTATTAAAAGGTTACAGTATCATTTTTCAGGGTCTGACAGCATCAGGGAGTTTTGCCTCCCTACAATCTCCTTTTGCCCTAATGGTTGCATCTTGCTCATTAAATATCAATCAAGAAATAACTGGTCTGTGTAAAACAAGACAAAAGTAGCAAAAAAACCCAAAAATTACAGTCATTAGACATTCAAAATATCTGTGCAAAAAGTACTCTTAAAAATACCTTACAAAGGAAAGGTCAACAACCCAGAATTGTACAGATCTTTTGGATGGCAAACATACAGGAACTCAGGCAAAAGTTCAATTTGCTTATCCACGTCCCCAAAGAAAATTGTGAGTTATTTTATGATCTTAAGGTGTCAAAACACAGATATGATAATATTTCTATTAAGACTGAATAGTATTATGTGTTAAGAAATACTCAATGGAAGTGTAGATTTGCATTTAAAATATAATATTTTTTAAACAATGCATTAAATTATTGCATTTTCAAAGTGTAGATTGCCTTTAATATGTAACATTTTCATTTCTACACAAGTTGAAATCCAAGCAATAATGTATTTGTAGTAGAGGAGATCAATATGAAACTGCTCTGCACTTCAGCTATCCTAGGTGGGGTTGTTCCTTGATTTCTGATTTTACTAAACCTGAAGGTTTCTCAATCATCTGGTCTGACATCTCTGATCAATAAACCAAGTCTTCAATAAAATCAGGGCTTTGCACCTATTCTCAAATACTGAGGCAACTCAGTTCAGACCAGAGTCCCCAGAATAACTCTGCAGGTCCGAAAAAGGAAGAAGAAATTAATTTAGAAAACCTTGGGGAATGGGTCAAAAGTGCAAACAGGAGACAGGGAAGGATGAAAGGATAAATCCAGGCCTGGTGTGGCAGCAGGAATCTGAATGCGTGTATGATGTTAAATAAAATTACAGCAGCACTGCTGGGCTGCTAAATCTTTGTGACTTTTAGGGTTTCCGTGGCTCTGCTGCACTGCCGCTGTCAGAGGCTCTCCCTGCTCTCCTCCCAGAGGGAGAAAATCAGAGAGGGATGTACAGAAGTTGTATTCCATCCTTTCTGCTCTCCAGCTGGGAGATTTGGGGCTCAAAATGAGACTAAAGCAGCCTGAGAGGAGATTTGCAGAGAGGTTTGGAGTTGCAGCAGTGCCCTGAAAGGTTCGGGGAGTTTCATCCCTCACTAGAGACAGGCAGAGCTGTTTCCCCAAGACTCCTGAAACTTCATTATGCCCCAGCCTGAATCACCTTCAGCTTCTCTTCGAAGATGAAACACTGGAATTTTCAAAGATTTCCTTTTGGAAAGGGAAATTCCCAGGAATTCTTTTGAAAGGCAGTTTTAGTGCTATATGTGGCCATATTCAAAAGCAGAAGTGAAATCAATGGAACAAGAAACACCACTGATACCCTGCAGCTGATATCCTGTCCTACCCTCAAATTCTTACTCCTTCCTGCCATTTTCACGTGGAAAAGGAGCAATAACCAAAAGCAGAGGCATTTTCACATACCTGAATCAAGGATTCACTCAGCTTCTCCTCATCAACCTCTAAAATGATATTTTTTATTTCTTCATAAGGCAAACGGAAGGAACCCAAAAATATTGCTGAAATTCAGTAATACATCATTAGAGTCAAAAAGGTCAAAAAAGATTGATATACAAAGCAAACCATTTCTAGCAACCCAAAAAAGTCACATCTCCATCTAAATTGTTTCACACTATTGCAGTTTGACCTATAATGAGTTTCCTTTCTAAGAAGTGAAATGATGACAACAATTTTAAATCAGCCTCAGTTGCTCCCTAGCAATGTTACTTCCCAATAAAGTTTTATCTTTATGAATGACATCTGCATTCCTACTTAAGCAGACCTACTCAGCCAATAATATATCTCTTTATCCATTATTATTACTGCTTCCATAACCAGGTATGAATTGCTGTACTGCACTTACAATTGGGTCAATGATATTTATGTGATATTTCAGAAAAGATTTCACATCAAAGTGGTAATGTAGAGCTGGGCAAAGTAAGAAAAATGCCCTAACACTACCACTTTTAGGTTAACTGAACTTATACAAGAGACACACATAATGCAGACCCTTCAAAGATGGAGCTCTCAAAGCAGTTTGATCTCAGAATGTTAAAAAATCTCAAGAGAGCCCCATTCAGTAAACTACAAAGAATTCTTAACAGATGGATCAGCATAACATTGTTAAAAAGTGCTTTATATTCAGCCTAACAACTACAGCTGATTATCCTGCATCCATGCTGTCAACATTTGAAGTTTTCCATCAACTCTGTCATAGTTCATTTTCTGTTCACACAGGTGGCACTAAACAATGCCCACATTTGGGTTTACACACTTATTTGCCATGGGCACAGTTGGACTAGTGACATTTATGGTGTTTCTGATTCAAATCAAACACTCTACTCCTCTTAGTGATGGATTTCCCTCCAGAATTAAGGAGGGAAGAAGCAAGTCGGGCTGTTTTTGTTACCATTTGTAGCAGCAGTGCCTGCACCTCTGCAGCCCATCTAGCAATATTTTCACTGGACCCTCGATTTCTTCACTGCTCTGACCTGAGGAACAATCAGGAATGGCCTCTAAACCCCACCCACACCACGCTCTGCCCAAATAAGTGATCATTTTATTGCACTTCCAGTCCTCAGCAGTTAATTTTCTCAGTAAAGTGAGAGAATTAACTGACAAAAACCCCAGTAACTCATTAAATCATTTTTCCATGTTACTTTTTTTAATTTTTCCCAAGTTATATAGTGAATTCAGAACGTGCATTTAAACACCACGGAATGGAAGGCTCATGTTCAAATCAGTTTTTAGAAAAAGCAATTGCATGTGTAAACAAAAAAAAGACAATTTATGAACAGTGAGGTGTAGATGCTACTCAGACATTGACCTCCTGCCCTTCACATCACTTACATAAATTTTGTGCAGATTTTCCATCCAAAACTCTTAATTCTTTGATCTTCTTCTTTGACTGAGCTGTTTTCTTTTCTTCTGATTCTTCTACAGGCTTTTTGGCTGGAAAGAAGGTATTTATTAAATTCTATTCATTATTACAAGAGTCCCATCTTAGCTAACAGCAAGTCCATTAGCAAGCCATAATAATACATCTTGTACAATCAGTTCAAGGCCAAGTGACTGCACTGCCTGCACCTGCTGTAAAATATCCAAACAAACAAAGAAAATGTCCAAAACTGAAAGGAGCAAGAAATAAAAATATGACAATGAACAATTTTCCCAAGCACTATCAAGTAGTATTTATGTATTTTAACCCCATGAAATTTCACTTCAGCTCCAATTCATTGCAAGCATCTTTAAAAATACAAGGATTTGGTGTTACCTCGAAGCACATGAGTGCCCTCTATTGAAATATTAATAATATTTGTAAGTTCTTCATCCAAAACCAACAACATAAATCATTTGATATCTATCACACCGAACAAAGGTTTTCATTAATTATTTATGTTGTCAGTGGTAAAGAGCAAAACTAAGAAAACAGTGTATATTTGAAAGTGATTTATTTTAAATTAGCAAGATTTACTAGTCTTATATTCAGCACTTTAAATTATATGGAAAGAAATGTGGCATTGGAGTACCTAAAATATAAGCTGATTTTTTGCATAATTTAAAACAGTAAATTTTTGCAGAATTTTCTTAAGCATTAAGTAAACCCATTAACAAGGATTTATTTCCTTTTAAATATCACATAACATATTTGGCACTGAAGGAATAGAATCTTAATGTGCTTAACATTAATTGAACTTAATGAATATTTTAAGTCATTCAAAAGTAACTGAAAAACTGGAAAGTCAAATTAAGATGAAGTTTCAAGCAGACTGAATACAGTTTTGTTCTCTGAGCACTGTTTTTTGTTGCACTGTAATGAGCCATCATGGGTTTAATTGCAGGTATTTCCTAAGGAAAAAAATGTTAATTTTCAGTGTGAAGAGTAGCATAAAACCTCAGTTTCAATCTTTTTAATAAAAAAACAATAGAAGAATGTAGAAACAAGGTATTTGTCTCCTTACATCCATTACCACCACCTGGCACAAAGGAATTCTGCTGGGTTTGTCGCCCTGAATAATCAGTTTATCTTGGCCATGCTCATGCCAGCACTAACTGAGCCAGCACCAGGCAGTGCCCTCAGCCCCAGCTACCTCTAAAGAGCCTGAATGAGAGAAAAGTGAACAAAAAGTGAACAAAAAGTGATTAAACAACAGAGCAACACTGGCTGTCCCCCTGCCTTCAGTGCCCTGCAGCCTCCCGAGCAGCAGCCCTGAGCCACCCCAGCACTGACCCCGCTGCACTGAGCTCCTTCCAAAACCCCAGGGTTACTCTTCATCCACTAATCAGGCCCTTAGCACTAATTGCTCTCAATTAAACCATGAAATAAGACCAGGTGCCCGACAACACAAACAAAAACCACCCAAGAGTTAAGAATTAGCTGTCCCATGGGGAGGCAACCAACGTTTTGAGTTCTGTTCTGTCACAGCAGGGAGAAAGCCTGGGCTTGTGTCTGCTGAGAGATGAGGAGTGATTCAGGAGGATGAGTGACCCATTGCAAGCCCAGTTTGTCCAAGAGTCCAACCCTGCAGACCTCCATGGATCAGTCCCTAAAGCCTGCACACCACAAGCAGGGTCCCAGACCTGCCCCAGGAGTGGGAGCACCAAAGGCAAACATAAAACACACACCCAGCTCCTTGGCGTGCAGACTGCACAAGTACCAGGTTAAAAGAAAACAAGAGTAATAAATGTTTTTGTTACCAAATATCACCTCGCAGAAAGGAAACTTTCTTCCTACAGTGGTAATTCACACAAGTCAGAAAGAGCAAGTGACAAACACCTCTGGGAGCAGAAGTTCAAGGGCAATGCAAAACAGGTATTGAGTTATTCAGCTGCTGCAGTATCAAAAAAGGAAAAGTGGTTTGGGGTTTAAACACAATATTTTATAAGCAGACATGCAGAGGGTGAGCTGAGGCAGAATTCACAATGGGAGCTCTCCCTGTACAGGGCACAGGAGGAGTTTCCCTTGTCACCCCTCCTCACCTGTGTGCAGGTGCACTCCTCTACTGGCTGTAAAATCAGGAGCTACATTTAAACCACAGCAGATCACACATTCCAAAGGTAACAAACCACAGCTACTCTGACCTATTCAGGCCTGAGGGGCCACAGCACCCCTGCTTATAGATCATCCATTTAACAACATCAGATCTCTGGGGTAGATTCATTTTTTTCTACCTGAGAAGAACCAGAGGAAAAATTCTTTACAGAAAGTTCTCTCTTCCCACACATGAGACTTCAAAGTTCACTTCATGCCAATTCACAAAAGCCAGAGAAACACTAGAACCAGATGCTTATGTGACTGCACTGAAGTCACAATACAGCACCAACACCAATCTTACCAAGCCCAAATTCACAGGCAGAAAGAGACTCTAGTAAAATCTGTAGATGGGACAGCTCCTAGAATCTCTCCAGCACTGCTTGAGGTGACATGGAGCATCAGAGAGCTCTCCAAAGCTCATCCCTCTTCTGCCAGAGGCTCTGCTCACACAACCCATTTCGATTCAACTGTAACACAACCACGGATTATGGAATTTGGAAAAATAATTAACTCAATTAAAAAGATTCTTGGTACTTTCCAGAAGTCAATACACCATTGCTGACCAACCTCCTGCCCCTCATCAGGTTCTCCTTTCACAAGTGCCTGTTCAAAGACAAGACACTTTTTGGTTTGATGCCACAGAACCAAAGGGAGAGATGAAAGAAGGATTTTATAGCAGACAGCACAGGGCAGCTCAGAAAAGCAAGATGAAAAATCAATCTGGAAGCTAAAGCAGCTGTATTACTTCATACAGACCTTGGAGTTGAGTGCTGTGATTATTCATTACAACACTTTGATAATGGCACTGGCTCAGATCTTCATTCAAAATCAGCTTTTTTCCAAACCAACAAGTCTTATAGACAGCACCAAGAGCTGGTGCTGCCCTACCCAGGTTTCCATGCCAGAAATGGTCAGAGTTTAAAACCAAATTTGTAGCAGAGGGGAATGAATCTTCCTTACTGTCTGGCACTGCTGATGAACAACAGAGCACTGGGAGAACAGGTCAGCTCGGGTCTGGAGCAGGGGATGTGTTCTGGGGGCAGAACTGCTGAGCCTCTCATGCAGAATTACCTCACACTGTCGAGACCCCTGCAAGGTTTTGGGTGGGTTTTTCTCTATACTTGGCCTCAGACAGACAGAAGAGGGAAAGGGAAGGAGAGGCACCGTGACAAAGCCAGAGGAGAGCCCGTGCCAGCTTCAGCACACACACAGGAACACCCACACTGCATACGTAACTTTTTCCTAATTTACAGCTCTATCAATTTAGCAGCAATACATTTGTTTATCAGTGTTGGAGGGGAAAAGCTGATGCAAGAAGCTGCAAGGCATTGTTTGCTGTGGATCTGACATTTCCCAGTGCTTGGGCAGCTCCAGCTGTGCCTTCAGCTGGGAACTCACCTAATCCCACTGCAAGTGCCCTGCTTGAAACCCTCCAAACCCAGCACACAAAACCCTAAACAAAATGTTATGCAAGCTTAAAACACATTAAGCAAGGCTAATGATAGTCATGGCAAAGAGCATACACAAACAGGTTGAAATACTTTAGAGACTTAATTAGGAAAAAATCCTGCCATCAGTACTTTTGTACTTCTGTAGTAAAAAAAAAAAAGAAGCATACATTATTCTTGAAAATTATCATTTTACACCTGTTCATTAATTTAGCTACTGAATAACATTTGAAGTGGCCATGACTAGTTTTGTGAAATATATATGATTTTATTTAATATTGAAGCTGTTAAAACATTTTATTATAAGCTGAAATGTCCAGCTCATATGAAATTCCCTTCTTTCTTTAAATTACCAATGAATAATTTTAATAAAGAATTAACAGCAAAAACTGTCAGTCATGAACACAATGAGGATAAAAATTAAAGGGAGCTAAAAAGGAGTACACTGAATTACAGCATGGAGAAAGCAGATATTTAGGTGAACTTCAGCCTACCCTAACCTGAGCCTAAGTCTCCAATTTCTGTCAAGTCTGCTCACACAATGAACAAAAACATCCTTATATTGTCATGGGAAATGAACAAGTAAATTTATCTTATTTCCATCTGGCAAGTGGCTTCCCAATTGCATTTACCAGTATTTGGCAGTAGAAGTAAATATACAAAAGAAATTAAGAGCTTTGTTATTGCCTCTACCTGAGAGAAGAGCTATGGCTACAGGAGTGTAGGAGAAAAAAAATTAAGTGTACATACAGCTGCAATGGATGTGAACTACACACACAAGAGTAGACTTGAGCAGCTGAAAGTAATAATTACATCGAATTTATCCCCCTCCCAAATAAACCTCCTGATGTGATATGCCTTGGTAGAAAAATGAAATAAAGAGCTAGGGATGCCACCAAAAGATTAGAAAGTAATGTGTAGCACAGAAGTGCAGCAAATTCTGTTGCAACACAATAAAACTTCTCCAAGTCTGGCTAAATTGATCATCTTGGAATGCTACAGAAAGTCTCCCATTTCTGTGCTATGCCTAGAGGCACTTGGGAATGGAAATGAAAGTCGAATGAAGGGGGAGAAGGAGGCAAGTCAAACACAGAATAGTCTCAAATTTGCAGTTGTTCTCTTCCCTCAGCAATTCACCCAGCCCGAGGGTGTCCCTTGGTGTGCCCACAGCATTCCCAGGCTGGAATGCCCCAGGGAATGGGCCAGAAGCAGAGCTGGGGCACAGCCTGACCTTCCTGCAGGCACCTGCAGGGACAGAGGAACATCTGCAGGGACAGAGGAACATCTGCAGGAACAGGGAACATCTGCAGGAACAGGGAACATCTGCAGGAACAGAGGAACGTCTGCAGGGACAGAGGAACACCTGCAGGGACAGGGGAACACCTGCAGGGACAGAGGAACGTCTGCAGGAACAGAGGAACGTCTGCAGGAACAGAGG
>QUSF01000018.1:13384883-13396716 GCA_003676055.1 Chloebia gouldiae | reverse complement strand
CAAAACCTGGGATCAGCCTCACCTGTGCCAGAACAAACCCTGGGACAGGCTCCTGCAGCCCCTGGAGCAGCCACAGCAGAGGGAACAGCCCCCACACTGGCACACAGGCACTGCCCACTGTCCCCATCTCTAATGACACCTCAACCAGGCCACCCCAATAGTTCCAGTATCCTGGGACATGTTTCTGGCATTCTGAGGTCACCCTGAGCCGCCAGGCAGCTTTTGGTGACAGCCACATCTGAGCACAGCCCCCCTCAGCAAATGGGGTGGAGGCACTGATCATTTTTGGGTCATGGCCAGATGGGTGTTTTACTCTGTCTTCTGTGGGTCATGCACTTGGGTCTGCCCCTTTGGGCAGTCTCTGAAAAAATAGAGAAATAAATACAAATTAACTATTAATGAAATGCTCAATGAGAGAAAAAGGAGGCAGCAAACCAGGATGACCAGAAGCAGCAGGGTTAAAACAGCAGAACAACACATCTGTCTGAAATACAGAGAAGTGCAATGGCACAGGTTATAAATGCTGAAAGATCCTGAGTTCACTGAAGACAAAACACAATGAAGACTTTACTGTGTGTAAAGATGTGACCTCTGGCTTGGAAAAAAACATCAACTGCTGGCAGCTGAGCAGTATCTCTGTTTAATCGATTCTGTGTACATCCAGCAGCAGACATTTAATATATATTAACATGTATTTACTCTTTCGACTGAGCAGCTGCTCTCAGTCACCTGCTGAAGATGAAATCCAGGGCTCAACCAGCCTAAAGTCAGCCTTGGATGGTTGTGTTTGTTGCCACCACCCTAAATTTACCTCGGGAAGGCTTTCTTGGGGTCCAGGTACCCCAAAGTGTTGTGAACACACGGGCAATGATTATCTGCCTTCAAGACACACAAGATAAATTACTGCCACATCACAGCATTAGTCCCAGGGGAGCTGCAGGGCACTAAATTAAGCTGCCTGCATTGTAGCAGACTAAAAATAGTGCAGAACACAGAGCTCCCAGTCTCTCACCTTCAGCAGCAACGCCAGGCTCCACTGCTCACCTCAGCACCCTGGGCAGGCAGGATCCACTGGCCACCCTAAATTTAGCACCTGTGCTCTGCTTACCTTTTATATGACCAACCCCAGCCAAATTTGGCTGGAGTGATTCATTAAGAAGGCAGTCTCTGTGCTAATGAGCCAAATCCTCAGTGAAACAACTCAAAAAATGTCAAAGAAAACCTGGACATTTACTCCCCACGTCCTCCCATTCAGAATGTGCAACTTAATGATAATTCCACACTGACTTTTACCATGTGGGCTTCTTGCTTTTAGAAACCCTTTAAGCCACAGCCTTTTCACAGTGGGAAATTATTCAGCAGTGGTATTCTGCAATAATCACATGCATCCCTACCTCACAGAACAGAATAAAGCACCTGAAAGGAAGAAGTTTCAGAGACATTTCAGTCTCTCACGTTGCAAAAGACACAATATAGAGAGTTGTAATTATGGCTTTACATCCATTTAAGATGATTAATAAGTAATTCAAAAAGATACTTTTGTTATTATCTGTACTAATGCCTATGCACCTAGTATTTTCAATTTCTCAGTGAATTCAGAAACTTAATAGCGTGATTGTTAACTTTTAATCCTTTAGATAGCTTTTGAACATCTCTTTCTCCAAAGAACCCTTATTCATGTAGGTAACAGAACTATCCTTGCTCTACTATAAATGGCAGAAATTCCTGCAATAGCAGCTGTTCTGTCCAAAGCAGTCTGGAACAGCATTACAGGTGAAGCAACTATCACTCAGAGAGATGTTCCATGTCAAGAGCAGATGACATTTTTGGGGGGGGGTTTGGTCAGCAATAAGAAAGGAAAAAACAGTTTTGCACATAAAATATAAAATCCATGGAGAGGGCATCATTTTTCTACAAACACAGAATCACTGCAGGTCAGCACAGTGAGCAACTGAAACCAGGCCATGAATCAGACACACTTGTCAGTTTACGCTTCTGCAGGAAAAAAAAAATCCACATTCTATTTCTTTTGATAGAAAGTAGATTTAGGAGGAAGTGCAGGATGTGCTAACAGTTGTTCTGCTGAAAGATGCAGGGGGCAGCTCTTTAATGCAGCCTGGAAAGAACTATTTTACAAGTATGACCATAAATTTTGCTTATAACCAAGGCTTTGTTTACAGTGGGGTTTTATTTATTTAAGCAAATACATTGTTATTCCCAGAACTCTGCTGGAAGTTTTCAGCAGAGTGAAATATTGGAGCATAATCTATTTAACAGTCAGAACCAACTGTCCTGGTAAGGAGCTGGTCTGCTCTCCATCCTTTCCTCTAGACTTTTTATTCTCCCCTACTTCACCCAGGTCACAAATTCCCAGCCAATGTTCAGCTGAAGAACCTGCACTGGAACACTCAGCTGGAGTCTCCTTTACCAGCACTGCCAGAAAATCTATCTACAGCTCCAAACACATCAGAAGGGAAAGGAATGGTTCAAAAGCATTCTGCACAGAGCTGCTGAACACAGACCCAGAAGTGACCTCCAGCTCCTCGGCAGTGCATTCCATGTGCCCTTACAGATGTCAATTCTTGCACATCAGACAGAAGCCAGCTGGAGGAGAATTGCCACAGTGGACAATCCTAACAGCCCACAGAACAAAGGATTGCTGTCAACTCCACAGAATGATTTGATCACCTAAGCACTGAATGCTTTGGGTTGGAAGGGACCTTCAAGATCATCTTGTTCCAAGCCCTGCCATGGGCAGGGACACCTTGCACTAGGGTTGCTCAGAGCTCCATCCAACCTGGCCTTGAACACTTCATGTTGAGAGTAACTAGATTCACATTAAATAGATTTTCAGAATATCTAACCTAAATTCCCATGAAAAATGCAGTTGTATACTTGAAGAGGAGCATCTTTTGCAAGTTATTTTTTCTGTTTTGACATTAGAGAAAGCATTCTTCTCAGTCTAATCTCTTTATTTATTCATACAGAAGGGGTTTTATTCTAGGAATATAGATTTATATTTGTTTAAAAACAAACAAACCCCATTTCTTTTTGCAGTTCAACACATTCTTTTTTCAATTCAACTTCTGAATTTCTTTTTCATCGAATTCATAGGAAAAAAAAACCTCTCTGTAAGAGCATTATAGATCAAGACTACTTCATGAATGTATTCATATTTCATGCTAATTAGTCTTTGTACACAATCCCTGTCTCTGCAGTGCCAGTACATGTGTCTCTGTCCTCAGCTCCTCATTAAATGTGCTGGGCTTTATTTGAGCACTGCATCACCCAGCCTCAATCAGACAGTTGGGAATGCAGAGCTGCCTTTCCTCCCCTGCTGGACTTTAGCAAGCTCACACACAGCAAAGCTCCAGCTCCTGAGAAAAACGAGGCATGGAGGAGGTACAGAAGGCACCAACTACTACCAGAGTTATCACACAGGGGGCTGGAATTCCAGGCTCCTGGAACGTGTGGGGAATGAACATTTCTGTGTGCCACCAGCAGTGATTCTCACTCTTCCCTAACGGGAACCTCCAGCACTTTAAAGGTTGGAAAAAACCACTGAACCCATTCCCTTTGTAGGAAAAATCCAACGCCTTTGAGAGTGCACCTTCCCTTGGCTTTTTTTAGTAATCACAACTGCTGTTCCATCTTTCCTCTTCAGGATTTTCATTTTCATATTCTGAGAGTTGAGGTATAACAAATTAATACAAGAACTCTGAGCAACCACCTAAAATATAACACATTACTAAGACAACTCAGTCACAACATTGTTATAAATACATAGAAGAGGCTTTTTAAGACAATACATGTCTGTCCCCACTCCAATTCTATTTAAATTCACTTTAAATTCTTCTGGTGAAGCTTTCTGACAAAATTACTAGTTGAAACTTGTAGAAAATCTGAGCAGCAGGGGCTTTGTCACTAATATTTTTCAGAAATTTTTCAGTGCCAGAGATTTCTTAGCCAAAAGATGGCCTTGCAGCAGGCACACACAGACAGAAGAGCCTCTCCAATCTCAGTTTGCCACGTGGCACTGATGAGGCAGGTGGATAATCAGTTTGTACCTGCAGAACTGCTGCAGTCACTCAGGAACCAGCAGGACTCCTCATTTCAGATCCTTGCTCCTCAAGTCCCCAGTAGGGAGCTCTCACCTGTCCCAGTGATGTTCCAAAAGGGTTAAGCACTGCCAATTAGAGGAAAACTGAAGGAATGGCCTCCACATTAGAGCATCTGACCTGGATTCAGAACAGACAGAATGCTGATGCTGAAATGAACTCCGTTTCTCCAGGAATTGTGGGGAATACATTATGCTGTACCTCCAAGCAATCCATGAATAATGATAGCAGCCTTCAAACAGCCCAGACCTCCAACTACTTCCCACCTGTCTCCTCATCTGAATACAATTTAATTCACACACAGGCTGTTTGTGTTTGTTTTTCTGAAGGTGCAATTATTGCAGTTCTTTCTGTAATGCTGATTAAGAATGTCCAAACTTCTCTCTCAGAACACTTCTATGGAACAACAATGCTCTGAAAAAGCTGCAACTCTGCTGCAGATGTAAAGAAAGCAAGTTCCAGGAAAAACAAACTGCAGATAGGAAAATTGCATCCATCTGAGCCATCCCTCTTGATTTCCCCCTCTTAGGAATCTACCACAAAGTTTGAAAAGCAGAGTCCTGACAGACACAAAGTGTGTCACACTGAGACCTGCAGTGAAATTCCTGCCTCTGCCCAACCCCAAAGCGTGAGCATTCTGGAAGTGTTATTTATGTAACATTTTACAGGAAAAGAAGACAATGAAAATAGCACAACTGACACTGAGCCTAACTTCTGAAAAAGTCTAAATAGATTTTATTTTTTAATCTGGGATATTCTTCATTCACTGTCACATGATGAAAACAACTACAGTTAGTAGGTCACACCAACAGGACATGTATTTACATAGTATGTTTTTCAAAATAAATTATGTTTTCTTAGTGACTCCATATTACAAACGATCTTTGACATAGAAATTAAGTTATTGAAAAGTGAGTACATTAAAATGCTTTTTGAAAGAAAATATTAAGAACTGATATTTACAATGTTTTTCTCCTAATTGGAACTTTTACTTCTTTTTACACCATTCTGAACACTATACTCATGTCAGTCCTGCTGTCCAGTGATGGAAATGAGACTTGGACTGTAAAATGACTCTAATCATTTAGAATTAAAAAATGTATATAAAGTATATCAAAATACAGAGATATACATACATAAATCTATGCTAGATGTTAATTTCAGACAGTAGTTTGTTTAAACCATGCAAAGCTTTTTTCACCCTTGAGTTTGAGAATTTACCTACTGGGTACATCCAGTGGAGAAGAAAAGGAAAGTGAAAAATAGAAAACTAATAACTCACTCCTTCTTCATGGTACTTTATTCTGTTGCTGAAAAACAACAATTTCAAATAGATCCAGAGATGAGAAGAAATCAATCTGCTGCCCTTCAGTGTGAAGCAGATATGGAGAGGGCTGACCTAGGCGTGCAAGCCCAGGCAATGAGGCTCCTCTGGCACACACAGGGCCAGCTGATCCTGCTCTGCATTCCCACCCTCCTGAAGGGAGAGGCTGAGGAGGGAAAGGAACCAAGCTCAGCCCGAACCATCAGCAGACCGAGGGAGCCACCTGCAGTTTGCAATCCTGAAGCAAATTCCTGGTGGGTTCAGAGGTTTTTCCTCTATTTTGTGTTGACAAAGCAGTGCAGGTAGCTGAGCTAGAGCAACACAGCCGTGCTGAGCAGCAGAGATTCCTGCATTCAGCTGGGTCCTGCTGCCTCACACCTACAGCTGCCTTGGAGGAACTCTGCCCACAGCTGGATCCACTGAAAGCTTGCAAATGTTGAAGTTCTCTGATGAATTACATCTGAGCTTCTCAGCATAGCAAACTCAAAGCCATTTCCTAAAAGTACTAATTGCTGCTCCTTGTATTTACGAGTCCCAAATGCAAATGAATGGAAAGAGTTTTCTTTCAAGTTTAATGGTGTACTGACCTATCATATATTCTTTATATACATTATACACATTATTTATGTACATATCATATACATTATACATATAAAATCAAAACCTGAACACTTTGTTCATGTTTTATTCAATTACAGCTTACATGGAAGTTTGTCTTTTCTCTTGTCCCTTCCCACTCAAATTCCCATAATGTGTAAAGCACAACTCAGCTATTAAGACCTTACTTCAGTTTTGAAAACATATGAAAATGATTGTCGAGTTGTATTTTAAAAGTCTAATTGTAAAGCAACAGAACCCTGATGGAGAAGTTTTCCCTTGAGGCAAGTTGGATGGATAATGAATTCTGTATTGGAACAATCCCAGTAGTTACAGACTATTATGTACTAATTACTACCTTTACAGACCTACTGTACACATAATTAATTTCTTCAGAGCACTACTATCATTCTTGACTGGAAAAATACACAACCTAAATTACAAGAGGCAGAAATTAACATGCTCCTTTGGGGAGAAGGCATTAACTTGCTTTGCAGTGTTTTACAATTAGACCATCAATCAACCAGAGAGAAATGATTTGGAGAGCAGCAGGCCCAGCACTGAGTATTGTCACAGTCCCGAGTGTGGGACGTGTCACAACCTGGCTGCAGAGCACAGCACTGCAGCCTTCACCTGCACCTGGCAGGAGACACTGCAGCATTCCATTCCACATGGATTTAACAGGAGTTTCTGACATCATATTCCAGCAAGCACTGAAGACATGGCAGTGCTGCTGGTGCTCTCCCTTCTGCTGGTGGCCAGAGAGAAAATTTCATATCAGCCAAGGGACAAAAGCAAAGTTTGGTAACAGAGTGCTTGCCATAAAATGACCTGCTTAAATGATTTCAAAGATTTAAGCAGGTTCTTGACAAGAACACTAGTATTTTAAACTGTTAATTTCACTTGTTGGGGGTTTTAGGATATTCTACAGAATTAAGTCAAACACACCCCCAACTCCATCAAAAAGCAGTAGCCTGGGTTTCCTGAGAGATGTGTAACTACACTGGATTAATAATATAATATGCAAAAATAATTGTTCAACTTCACAGCAATATTTCTCCCCAGAAGTACCACACCCCTTCAGCTCTGGCTGCATTCCCCTAAAGCAGCCAGCACTCAAACAGCAAGGCAGCTGACAGCTTAGAGATCACCAACATTAAGTCATTTTTGGAGTACCCTAAACCAAAACTATGTTACATGAGAAAAAATTCCCCAAGTGTTTTTCTCATTGTACCAGAGAATCATGAATAGTATTCAGAGGTTTAATCAAATTTCAGCGCTGCAACTTACAAATCACAATTTTTTAATAAATGTGCACACCACCGTTTCTTTTACTTCAGTTACCATTCCCACTGGCATTCCAAAATCCCACAGAATACAAGACAGTAAACACTAAGTCATCCAAACTGCTTTTGGCAATTGTCAGTTTGCTTCCACTCATCCCTTTGTTTGTTTTACATGCTGACTGTGCTCCTCAGAGAATATCACATGCATTTCTATTTGGCTTCTTATCACTCTCCTGGAATGTACCTGGAGACCACCTCATGAAATGGGACTAAAGCAAGAGGGAAATCTGATCCCAGATGATGCCTGAAATAAGCATTTGGGACATTATGGAGCTGTTTAAGGTAAAAAGGGAGGAAGAACAGTGAACATCATTCTGTGTTTCCCTTTGCAGATGGCAGCTGCAGGAAAAAAATTGCTTCTGGCATGCATTCTTTGGGTCTGTGCTGCAACTAAATGCTCCAAGAGTCTTTTTGACTTCCAGGAGGTTCCCAAGTTTAAAAAACCTCTGAACTCAGACAGACAACTCTGCCTTTCTACAGGAGTCAGCCAAGTAAGATTTTCATATCCTGGGTATTGTGCAGCAGCATTTTTAATGTGCATCCTTTGCTATGACATCTTATTTTCTACAACCATTAACTGAGAACCAAACAAGGAAAAATATCTGCAAGGCTATCAGTACACAAAGCTATTTGAAGAGTTTCTGTTGTTCTTAGTTTTACAACTGTGCAACTATGTCAACAAGAATTTCTTCTCATTGGGAACTGACAGTTATGTCAACATTTCAAGAGGGTTTTTTTCAGCATTTTTAACGAAGAAGCTTTTCAGGAATTCTGAAACATTTCTTGAGATTTCTGGTGAAAGAATTCAGCTCAAGGCAGAAGCTTGTCCTTTTCATTAAGAAGGGGCTCATGCCATTCTGTCATCTGCTGCTGGGCATTCCTTCCCTTAAAGGTCTTCCTGTCACACCAAAGCAAGTGACCAACTCCACATCATTTTAACCTCCCTGCAGTGCTAAGAACCAAGAGTCAATCCAACTTGGGCATGGAAAAAACCATTAAATTACTGCAAAGGATGCTTTTAAATTACTGCATGGAATACCTGAACATTTAGACCAGAAAGTGGTTCCAAGGTGGCTGCAAAAGGAGAATTCTAATGGTTTAAATTCACTGACTACTGAAAGGAATATGAATGTATCTTATGAAAAACACAGCCATGACCAACTCTTTGAAGAGCTTTCAAAAGGACACAGAAAAAAACCTCAGAAATAATTCAAGGATTCTACTCTGAAATGGTTCATTACAGTCCTCTGAGAGCTCTTCCTGAGTTAATCTTTTTTAACACTGTGTTAGTAAAAATTGCTGTTCTTATCCCAGAAATTCTCAGCTAGGAATAATAATGCAAATAAACATGATTTTAGGATCAGAATGTAAATTTAATTATAATTTCATTAAAAGAAAACTCACATTAGTCTGAAACATACAGTGAACTTTTAAACGGTATTATTGCAAAAAGGTTCCTCCCCTCATGCTGTAAAGTGAAGGGGGAGCAATTCTTGTAATAGACTGTTATGCTTAATATATGTTTTAAATCATCTTCCTGCTATAAAACCATCAAATGAATTCTATGGTATTGCACAAAGCATAAAAGAAACTGCCATTACACAGTTTTAAACTTAATAAAAGCACAATAAAGAGCAAAGTAGGAATGTACCTTTCATTTGGGTTCCAAAGGTAAGTGCCAATTTTGCAAACAGCTCCGGGTCTTCAAATTTATCTTCTTCAGCTTTTACCCAAAAGCTGTTTTCTCCTATTTCTTGAGGCTCGATCTGAAAGAAAAACAGCATCCCCAGAGTCAATTAGGAGTGTTTTCAACAGCCAAGTTAAAATAAATGCTACAGAATCTCGGTGAGAATCGGGCTGCTGGAGTTCAGCCCTGCTCTGGGATGTTCTCTCCCTGCTGCTGCTGCACGAGCACGGGGAGCTGAGCTGCCCTCTGGCCACAAATGGCCTTTACTGCACTTCTCCACTCAGCAAGTTTTCCAAACAGAACTAATAACAGCAGCTGGCTGTCAAAGTGTTCTAGCTCTCTCTGGATTACTTTCTAGAGAGTTCCCCAACTCTTCAGCACTTCCTTTCCCTGGGAACTGGGTGGAACAACTTAGCAGGCAATGAACTGGCCACAGGGACCTTGCAGAGACTCAGGATGAGCTCTCTACTGGCTGGACTAAAGGAAGAAAATGCTCTGCAATATAGAAGCTAAAAGACAACTTGACTCTTCATGTATGACTCAGAACTGCTGTTCTGTTTTCAAAATATGTTCCTCTAACAGCTTTGAACACATTATTACTTATTGTTTATAAGTTTGTTTAAATGCCAGATAATTTCCAAGGGATATTTAACTTTAAGATGATATGCAGGGAATTTAGCAATACCACATTTGTCAGCCTCACTCCAATTTCCCTGCAAGACCCTGGTCCTCCACCTTTCAGCCCTGCTTTACCAGCAGCTCCAGGGAAGACATTTTAAAAAACTACCTTAATCCAACACTAATGGGGAAGACAGTTACAGCAAAAGGGACTAAATTAAACAGTAAGAATTTTATTTCTCAAATGATGGCTCCTTAAAAGTGATGATCAAACAGACTTTCCACTTTCTCAGTAGGCAGGAGATCTCTGGCACTGTTCCCAGAGCACTTAAGCAAAGCGTCCATCTGCAGCTCCTTCCCATTGTCACAGCCAGTGTTCACAGAGACACTTCAGAAATTATTCCTACAAACTCCCCAGTGGAACTGATCACAATGAAATTGGCTGCAATTACCAACATGTATTATAAAATAAAAGCTTGCTTCTCTCCATGCTTCCAGGACAGCAGTCCATGTCCCACAGCTACAAAACCCCTGCAGTGAATCCTGATCCTGTCTTTTCTCCTCAAGACACTTAATTCCTCCTCCCACAATGAAGAAGGAAAGTTATCACTTAACCATTTATGTCGATTATTTTATAAGAATTACAGAAAAAGTAAAGATTTCAAACTGATTTTAAAATTTATTTAAATTAATATTCTAAAAACATGGCAGGCTGTTTTGTATCATTCTAGCTAAATATATTGAAAGCCTGTTTTTAAACTACAGCCCTTAGATACACTTTCAGATTGTTTGAGCACATCTCCAAATATTTTGAAATCATTGAAGCATTAATTCTTCTGCCAAAAGAAACTATAAATTGGCATGCCATGCATTTCCACACAGGCTCGCTCTCAACATTCTGGATTCCTCCTCCATGACTGGTGGGATTATTCTGCTGTTTTGGTCCCTCAAAACCTTTTGACTATTCAGAATTTAGAGGAATCACACAGCATGAAATATATAAAAGTCTTTTATATAGACTTGATGATTTGGTGATTTTGGTACTTTTTCCTACACCAAACAACAACATATCTGTCATCTTTCATACCACTAAAAAACTGCCAACCACAACTTTAGAATGCAATGATTTAGTCTTGATAACAGCTGCAATTATCTAATACTACACATGAATTTTCTTTATATGGAAGGAGCAGTGGCTACACTGATCAAAAAGGGGTTTTAAAACAACACAGCCCAGCACACACCTGGATGTTTGTGTAACTCCTCCTGTTAGAGGGACTGGATATACTGAGAGTCAAAGAATAACTGGGAACTGCTTTAAGGGTTCGCTTGCAAATCAGATGGTGCTTGCACTTTACTGCTCAAGTAATGCTTAGATTTTAAAATGGTTTTAAAAATTAAATGTGATTAAATACAATCAAGCTAAGACACTGGAAGCTCATGATGCCCAAACCTTTCCCTTGAGCAGTCCCATGGCTCCTCCCAGTGGCCACAGCCCTGCTCCAGCACAGGAGCTGAGAACACATTGATTGAGAACAACCAATAAATATCTGGGATAAATAAACAACAAGTAACATCAAAGCTTGCTATCAGTAATCTCTGAACTCACAGCAACATTAAACATCACGAATTTAAAAAGCTGAAGTTGGTTTGCTTTGCTAGGTATGGGTGAAAGCTGCTTTAGAACAGTTTGGAGATAAATGCATATTTAGGTACAATTGGATGCAAAGCTGCTCTTGATGTTCACTGCACCTGACAGAATGCACTGGAAGTAAGCTGGCTTCTGGGACACCCAGTACAACAACGAGCTCTGCCAAGGGGAATCTCAAATCTCACTTAAAACCCCATCAGCACACGGTACCAAACCCCTGCGTGCAGCGCAGGAGGGGAAGGAACACCACCCCCAGCCCTGCTCCCTTACCTTTGACCAGTTGATTCTCTTCATGGAGACCTCCAGCTTGTACTTCTTCTTCTCCTTCATCCCGTGTGGCAACGCTGGCACCACCGGGAAGGGAGCAAAGAGAGCCCCTCCCAGAGGGGGTGGCATGGGGGGACCCCCGAAAGGCGGTGGGGGAGGTCCTGCTCCTCCAGGCAGAGGAGGAGGAGGAGGAGGTCCTGCTCCTCCAGGCAGAGGAGGAGGAGG
>QUSF01000018.1:13346891-13384873 GCA_003676055.1 Chloebia gouldiae | reverse complement strand
GGAGGAGGAGGAGGAGGTCCTGCTCCTCCAGGCAGAGGAGGAGGAGGGGGCACACCGGGCAGGGGAGGGGGCGGTGGGATGGCTCCTCCTGGCAGGGGAGGGGGCGGTGGGGCAAGGGATGCCCCAGGTAATGGGGGTGGGGGAGGGATTGCTGCTCCTCCCGGCAGGGGAGGCGGTGGAGGAATTCCTGCTCCACCAGGAAGGGGAGGCGGTGGAGGAATTGCTGCTCCACCAGGCAGGGGAGGTGGTGGAGGAATTGATGCTGCACCAGGTAATGGAGGAGGAGGAGGAATTGTGGCTGCACCAGGGAGAGGAGGAGGAGGAGGGATGGCTCCACCAGGGAGTGAAGGCGCTGGAGATGGTGGGACGTTCTCACTTGGGAGGGCTGAAGGTATTCCTGGGACTTCTGTCACAGCTGGACCCTGGAACACAACAGAGGAATTCCTTTCATCAGTGCCAGGAGGCAGTTTGATAGGAAGCTGAACCAACCAGGATGGTTTTACCCAATTGCATCTCAAGAAAGTGAGAAATGCAACTGTTCCCCTATTTAAATGAGAAACAATAACAATAGATTATACCACGTACCATAAAGCTGCCAACTAAACTGAATAACCTAGCATTTTTATAAAAACAAATTGTTTCAATTTTAAAGAAAATTTAATAGTAGCAGTAACATTTAAGTGAACAGAACAGCATTTTATTTCTCACCAATGCACAAAACATTTATCCCACTTAGGATACCCTGGCAAGCTGGGGCATCAGAGATGAGAATAACATGCTGAATTTTAACAACACTCATCTGCTGCTTGAAAATTCTCCCCAGCCATCAGTGGAGCAGCTATTGCAGTGAAAGAGGTCACAGGACCAGTTCAGAGCAATTCTGACATCTGGAGGGGTGAAGGGTGTGCAACAACCTGTCCTGCTGTCTTTTGAATCTGTCTCAGGGTGCTTCTTTGGTGGGAGGAAGAGTAATCACAATACCCATTCTAATAAGTTCTTCCTAATTTAATTAATAAGGAAGAGAAACAGCAGCGTGTCAAACCATCAGAGGGGTGAGTGCAGCTAAAAATCAGTGTCATCATAGTCTGTGGGGAGCATAACTCTAGAAAAGGGAAGAGATACCAGAATTACATGGTTAATTACCAGTGGTCAGCATTACTGTGAATGCCCTGTCATGTCTGGATAATCTGAACTGTGTTAGAATCAATAAAACAGGATTAAGAATTAATTGGACTAAAAGTACATTTTTTACTTTGCACAAGGCACAATTGTGTTTCTTTGGCTCACAAGTTATAATGCAACAATTGCAGGGGAACTCATTAAAACAGACTGTCACATTTCAGTGTAACACTGGCTTGTAGGAATTTGTAACAAACATGAAAATTGGCAAGAAGGAAGTAAGAACAGAAGTGTCTCTCTCCACCTTTGTGTCCAAATAGGAAGTGAGATCACAGGCTTTAAGCCAGCAAAAAAAAAAAGGACAAGAAGGCAACAGGCAGACCTTGCCTAGCATTGAAGGAGTACAAAATAAACCAGACTTAGGCAAAAGCACTAAATCATAATATCTGTTAGCTCCTAAAAGGTATAAATGACCTGCCTAAAACCTAAAGATGGTATTTAAAAATAAAAAAAAAGGCTTATATAAAGTGTAAGAGTAAAAAATATATTTAAAACCAACAGCCTTTAAAAATAAAACACTTCCAAAACAAAAACTTTCTGCAAAACATACAGAAGCAACAATGTGAAAGCATAAACAAATATATGCAGGCGAAAAAAATCAGTCTGAATGCAAGATTTTTATAGCCTAAGGAGCATTTTTTCTCAATACAGCAGGTACCTATGACAGGTTGAACATATTACTATTTGTAAAATGTACCTCCATTAAGTACCCTTAGCAACTTATGCTGGCTGCAAACCCAATCAATACACCTATAGCAGACATTCCAAACTCCAGACAAAGAAGTTACTCTGAGGTAATTTCTTTACAATTCCTCAAAAATATCTACTCAGCTGTGGAGTAGATATTTCTTTATTACCTGGGTCCGGAGCTGTTTGACTTCTGTCTCGAGTTCTTTGATTTTCTCCTCTCGTTTCTGCAGCTCTGCTTGTGCCTCTTGTCGAGCTGTGAACTCTTCATCAAACTGTGAGGATTTAACCAGCACAGGAGAGTTTGTGCAGGAACAATTGGTGCACGTTAAACTTTTTTAGCAGATTTTCTTTTTTAACATGTTCACTTTTGGTACCACAATTTCTTCCATCAATAAGGCAATGACGAAGAACCCCCCAGATCCAGCTCTTCAGCACAGGTTTTTTTCCCTCCCACAAACACTGCAGACTTCTCAAACCAAACTTGAACATACATCTATTGCAGCAAGCTTAAGTTCACTAAAAATTAAATCTGCAATTATCATGTTCAAGAACATGTTCTGTTATTTAGCCTGAAAATGCCTAATAGACCAGACCAGCAAAAGATACCAAAATTTGGAATTATTTCAATACACACCTCCATAATACATGAACTTCAGTACTACTGCAGCTAATATAGCACACTCATTCATTTTTTTAAGCTTATACCTGCACTTAAGTTATTTAATTATGACTAATTCAGGACAGGAGAGCAACAAGTGGAATTGTGAGAGCCACTCTCAGTTTCAGCTGGGAAACAAGCTGACTGTGCTCCTGTCAGGATTCTGCTCCACACCATGAGCAGGACTTACCTTCCTGGAAAATTCTGCTGCTTTCTTTTCACTCTCTTCTACTTTAGCTTTGTCCACACAGGCATCTAGAATTTAAATAAAATACCACAGACAAGTGAAGCCAAACATATCACAGCTCTGAGGTGTTTCTAACCATCATTACCCTGTGAGCCCATGACACAAAAGCAACAGGCACTTTATTTTTTGATTCTGTCTCATTTCATTAAAGGCTACAGCATTTGGTCTGGTACTCCACACCTGTAGCTTACATGCATATTTCCAGAACACTGACAAAATTCTCAGTCAGTGTGAGGCTAGACAGAAGAACACAAAGAAAAAGAAGGTAAAGCTGCTTAAACAGTACTAACCAACAAGATGTGTAAAATTGATGTCCATCCTTCCTCTGTATTTGAAATCTGGGTCCATGCCACTGCAGTGCAGCACTATCTGTGACACACATTCTTCTATGATCTTGTAATACTGAGGTCTAGAGCAGGAAACATTTACAAGGCATTAAGAACATGAACAAGCCTTTATGCAGCTGGGGAGGGGGGACAACTAACCCCTAATTCTGAATTCTACAACTGCCAGAAGTATCAAGTTCAAACTCTTATTTGTAAATATTTTGGATATGATGCCTCAACCTTGCTATGACACCATGCTGCACATTAAGGGGAGTTTACACTGGAAAGAGCAGATCCAAGGCATGTGGGAGTATTTTCAATTATCACTTGTACAGCTTCCATGTTCTCTGAAGCAATGAAGGTATCCAACTTGAATAAAGAAAAAGTGCCCAATGAGTCAAGAGGATTTTGGGATGAAGGTGTTAGACCAAGCTTCAGGTCTTTGAAATAAACATGATTATATTTACCAAGATTTTTTTAGCACTAACATGGAGGGGAAAATAAATAAAACATCAGTCTCAGAGTGACTTTTTAGGCATGAGCTACTCAGTTTACCAGGGTCTTAATTTCTATTCTTGCCCCTACTCCCCCCAAAAATGCAGCCTGGCAGCTGGCACTCACCGGACATAGTAATCGTTCCTGATCAGGAGGAAATGTTGGAGAATTGACAAGAAGTAATTTTCAGAGGAAGTATCTTTCACCATATTGTACAGCAGATGAAATACTTCGCTCACATCAGTGCAAACATTGTTAAGAAAATAACAGGAGCTAAAAACCCACAATCTTAAAACAAACAGAAGCTCAAAAACCCCCACTGCAGCACAGAGCAGCCACCCCACCTAAACACAGCTCCCCAGACATCTCCCACATTGTTCAAGTAAAACCCCTCCAGACTTTGAGCTCCTGTTCTTAGCAGTAAATATTATTTTTCCACTAAGATTGTGCACGGAATTTCTGTGTCCTGTTTATCATTTAGGGCATTTCATTATCAATCAGAACAATCATACTGTAGACTTTGTGCTTTAGAACCCTGTAACAATATTTCACAAAGCTTTGTTTCCACTCTGAGCTCAGCCAGGCTGTTTGCAAACACACACTGGTCAATCTTTTTCATTTCCTAGAGATGACCCTTACTTGTAATTACCTGTTCTGCAAAACAACAACATTCCAGGGGATTTTATAGTCCTCCCACTGATTGCTTCTACCTCCCTCTGCTTCCTCCTAAAACCTGCAAGCAGCTCTTCTGAACTTAGGTAACCTGGAATTTCCTGCTCCTTCACTGCTAGAAAAGGCACACATCTGTAGTGCTTCAGAACCTACAAGAAATTTTGTTCCTTTTATTATCAAAACTCATTTTTCTTCAAACTTATGATCTTCCACGGGTATAATTTTATCTCTTCATGTATTATGAGACAGAGTTTAGCTTAATAAATGTTATTTATGAAGAATTAATTCAGTTCCCAATGACTTACATTTGACATGCAAATTTAAGCACTAATTATCCAAATATTTTCCAATAAAAAAAGCAACTGGAGAGAAATCTGCTTGACAAAGCCCCTGGTAAGACACACAACTGAGACAAATAACCTGCACATGGAGCACTGTAATTTCCATTTAATAAAGTTCTGAAGCGACACAAGTTATAACAGCATTTCCTTAAAGGATATTCCATTTCAGCTTTGATGTCATTGAGACGATGTGACAGTTCAAAGTGGTCTTCATCTTTGTTCTCATCAAACACCCTCAGCTGAATATCAAGCTCGTCATTTTCCTTTTCTTTCAAGGCCTGTTTTTCAAGGTAGAGTATATCTTAATTTTTCCTTTTTTAAAGCAAGAATTCCCCCCCTTGAAGGACTGTATCACGATGAAATATAACAAATTAACCTTTAGAACAGCAACAAGTTTTAACCCAGTGCCTGGGCTTTATTATCATGATTCAACTGAGAAAAACTAAGGCACAATATCAGCTCACAGAGCAGGTATGGGCTACAGAACAAACAAGACTTCCAGCTGAATCCATTTCTCTTAGTGGGATATAGCAGTTCCTGCTTTTTAATGTCAGAATTCCATTTAAAAAAACACAATAGGTATAGTTCAAAACATTAATTGACATCAGCTTAAGAGGCTTAAAAGAAGTGAAAAGAAGACTTGCTTACAATTTCTGTTTCTCAGTTAACCTAGACCATGGCACTAAAGCATCCACAGTACAAGGAGAAATACAGAGGAGGAAAAACAACCCACACAAGTTAGCATTTGGAGCAGAGGAAAATGTGCTCTTGAGAAATACAAGGACTTGTCCTAAATCACACAAGAACCAAGTTCAGCTTCCTACCAGGCAAAGCACATGAAAAAAGTTCCTTCCCATGCATTGAGGGAGTGCACTCCACGATGGAAATGGAAGCTGGATTTGTCATGGCTGGCTGCAGCCTCGTGTGCTCCCCAGCACAGGAGCAGCTTCTGCCAATTCCAGCGCTTGGAAAGCAGAGCAGGCAGCTCTGAAGCTGAACAGATTAAGAGCCAGAGCTCTGGATCCCCCTCCTGACTCTAATTCAACACATTAGCTGTTCAACATTCTTGAAATAGACTGTGATCACCAAATATTAATTGCTTTTCCACTCAGATCTCTATGGCAGATGTTGGCACACTCTCCCAAGTTTTCTATCATATCATGGTTTGTTACAATTCAGTTTCTTTGCTACCTAATCCACCCCCAATTCCTAAAGTGTTTAAGGATTTATTGATTTTATAAAATAGCTTTCAATGGATTAAAAAATAAAACAAAAAAAACCCTTGAGTTCTTGAGACTTTCAGATGATCCACAGCAAATAAAGCCAGTAGATCACATTAATATATCGACATGATACAAAACCTAAAATATCCCTAAGAAAAAGTAACATCACACATCAGAGACTGTCTCAAGGCTGAATGAGCCAAAAATTGAAATTTTTGTTCCTGACAAATTGACAATTTGAAACTTCACATCTTAAGTCACAGCAGAATAAATTCTGTATCAGACAAATATAAGCAGATACTGTTAATTTCTCTCATCTTTTGTAAGAAAGTGATGAGTATCTTAAATACACCTATTTTTGATGTAAGCATCAGAATGGTTCCTTGGCTGAGAGCTACAAATCTCTCCCCAAGTCAGAAATATTTCTGTCTGTGCAGCTGCATGAAGACAGACATGCAGTCTCAGAATGAATTTCTGATTTGATTTTTCCTTAAAATGTCCCAATGCATCCTCAGCAGGCAGATTAAAGAAAAACAGATTTCACAGTAAACAACAGGAACAGCAGATACAAAGAAAGTTAATCCAAGATTGGTTCCACAGCCAGATTCACATTCACTGCATGTGCTTTGAGCTCATTATGCAGACTTTGGCTTCCCTCATCTAATTTCTAATATATTGACTTGTTTCAGCTACTACTCTGTTTTATACAGCTCATGAAAACCTGAATTTTCTCTGCAGGCTGAAAGCAGATTTGGATTGATAATCTGACCTCTCTGCAGCCCCAATCCTTCCCATCTGCTGTCCTGGTTAAACAGTTTGGTTATCTTCAACATTCACAGTGGACAGTGATCAGCTCCTGGACACAAATGACTTACAGGCAATATTTTCTTCAGGCCACAACGTAAAAACTCATTTCTCAAGTGTATCCTGAAATCAAGATCTTCAGGAGATGTAACAAGGGCGTTGATGAGCTGCATACATGCTACCTGTAATCAGGAACACAGAATGGAAATCAATACTTCCAGCCTCTGTTACAGCTGAACTATAAAACCAAAGAGATGGAAATGATTTTTTATGCAGCACACATGCAACACTTGGGTTTATTTTAGCAACATCAAATACTGCTCTGTTTCCATATCAGGATGCTTCCACTGTATGAAATGAGAACCATATGAATGAGCATCACAGAATAACAGCATGGACTGGTTTGAGCTGGAAGGGACCTTAAAGCCCACCCAGAGCCACCCCTGCCATGGCAGGGACACCTTCCCCTGTCCCAGCTGCTCCCAGCCCATCCAGCCTGGCCTTGGGCACTGCAGGGATCCAGGGACAGCCCCAGCTGCTCTGGGCACCTGTGCCAGGGCCTGCCCACCCTAAAATCAGGCACTAGTTATTCCCAAACTAAAGTTGCCCATTGTACCTCCTTCTCTTTCTCCTCAACATTCACAATTTGAAAACAAACTGTTTCCACAATAACTAAAGACTTAAAAAAACCCACATCAGAACCACCCAATAAACACCCATACCCAAATTAGTCACATCACCAGGTGTTTTTTCCATTCCTGCAGAGCACTTGTGCAAAATGCCTGGTCTCAGGATAGTGGCTAATGCTTTAATTGAACAGCTGTGCACTTTAATTGATTTATTTGAAAACAGGTAGACAACAGCATAATGCCAAAAGTGCTGATACACTTTAAAAGACTAAAATGGGACTCAAGGGAAATACCAAGTTTGGTAAAAGATGTTAACTGCAAATAGAAGTAGCTTTAGAGTAGGGAAAAAAAAATCAGATAAAAAGCACCTTCCTGTTTTAATTACATTCACTATTTAGCTTTAATAGAACACCTTATGGAGTCTCAAATTTCTATTAAAACACGCTTTCAAAGGCACTCTCTTGATAGAGCTGCATCTTCAGATAATGCAGTATCATCGTGCTTGTTTGAATGATTCTTGTTATTTTACTACTATGACATGACTTAACAAGCCAAAGCACATGTCCAATCTGAAATTAATAGAGAGAAGAGGTGCCATCTGCTCCCATTGCTTCTGCCAGAGAGACTCTGCCTTAATGGCTTGTGCTAATACATTCCAGCAAAGAAGGATTTTGTCAGAAACAAGGTAATGAGTCTTGCAATTGTCCTTCTCTGAGGGACCAGTGAGCTTTGGCAGGGGGAGGCCGGCAGGAATAGGGGGTGGTGGCTGTTGTCTGCCTTAAATCAACAAGGTCATGGAGTGGGAGACAACTCCAGAATGAATTCTTCAGTGATAGCACAATTAAGATTGGAATGTCATTTATAGAAACTTAGTGGCCATCATTAGCTCATCAGCTCTGAAACAAGAGGTGCTGTTGGTAAACACAGCATTAAGGCAGCTACAGCTGATGTGCACTTGAGCCAAGACTGGAAAAAGGCATCCCAAAGGTACCTGCCCTGCCTGTATTTTTCTGTGTCTTTCAGCCAAGGTAGCTGAAAAATAAATTTTAGTACAAAATATGCACAACTACTGTATAATGAGAAGGTCATAAGTCAATGTCTTCCTTTATTAGGATATTCAGCCACTTAGCCTCTATGCAAAAATGTCAGTACCAAAAAAACCCAACCAATCCCAACTAAAAAATCTTGTGCCTTAACACCAACCAAAACTCTGGTGCCCACAGAGCATAAAAACCTATATCCATGGACACACAAGCAGCAATGAACATGACCTAGGTCACAAAGGTAAAAACCACTGGCACAGATTATTTTATAGAAATAATTTTGAAAGCTCACTAGGTTGCTCTCAGAGAGGCACTAGTGGCTGGTGAAAGGCACACGTTGAACATACATGATGTGACAAAAGTACCAATAATATCCTGCTGCACTTAACTCATCCCAAAAGGAACCCTGCCAAAAATGGGCACACCCCATGCTACACCTGCCATAATTAGCATATATCTGAATATTTAAGAGGCCAGAGGTACTGCTGCCTCAAGTACCAGCACTAGGACCAGGTGTATTACCTGAACATTACACCTAGCATCCAAGAAAAGAAATATCACTAACTGCTCTCTTTATTAGGAGATTTCTTAATCCTATTTTTGGGACAAGAAGCGAGTTCCTTGGCCTCCCACCACTAACAAGTAGAAAATCTACTACCACTAGGCCACTGGCATTTATTTCTCCTCTTTTACTTTTTATTTTCCTCTGTTACTGACCATTGGATTGACAGCACGAAGAGATGTTGTGTGTGAATTAAAGATCACCAAGCCATACAGAGTGTTCAGCCCTTCAGCTGAAGCACACCAAGACAAACTCACCTGCAGCTGGATGAACTCGTGGTTCTCCAGGCCTTCCACAATCTGGGAGAATCGTTCCTCCCTGCTGTGCCTCTCAGCAGCTGTGGTTATAGCACCTAAAAGCTTGTCCAGTCTAAGAGAAAAACAAAATGTCAAGAGAGCACAGCACAGCCAACTTGCTCATTTTAAACATACTCACACAGCTCAAGGCTTAGTGCACTGACAGTTTAAATGCATTTATCTACAGAGAGCTGAAAACAGTCCAAGAACCAAGTGTTATAAATGTCTACAAGATTAATGTTAAAATAAGAAAAAAGGGGTGACTAAATCTCTATATTGTTATTTCAGCAATGGAACAACCAATGAGGGATAAAAATTCCTCCCTTTGCACTTGATAACAGTTGACATGTTTAACGTCTAGAAATTCTAATAAATTGTCCTTTCAGAAATCAGAATTCTAATAAATTGTCCTTTCAGAAATCAGAATGCTTTAATCTATTTATTGCAAAGAAGATATGAAGTTTGCCCATTTTAACCTTCACTACATAAACACAGTGGTGAATTTACAGGAAATACATGCCAAGTGATCATCTTTGTTTTAAAAATCTCATGGGCAAATGCTAAATAATTCTGTTCCACAGCCTAGCTGTAAATGTAAACTCCTGGTTCCTGTGGTAGAGAGGTGATTTGTCCTTTCACACCTTCCACTTCAGCCACAAGGTCTCTGCTCATTTGCTTTTCTCTGATTTAATACTGAATTAAGGCAACACAACAGGTGAAGTACTGTTAATTTTAAACCACATTATTAAAGACTTAACAGTTTACATTTGTTTCACTGACAACTTTTCTCACCTGTGTGCAAATTAACAATTCACAAGCACAAATAAAAGCTTCAATATCTCACTCACATGTTTTCCTCTCCAACAATGCAGATAGCAGAAAGGATTTTCACTGTCTCAGTCATCATGTGTGGTTGCTTTGGATCAATTGCTCTCGACAACAGCAAGAGGCTCCTTTCATCTCCTAGAATCCTTTGCAAACCATACTGGGAGAAACAAAAAGCTCGTGGTGAAAAGCTTGTGCTTGCCTTGGGAACTCACCACCAACGAAAAATCCTGAGGGTTCTCCCAGCCCCTCCATCCCAGAGGGGTTTGGCAGCACTCACCCCACCAGAACCCCACCAGAACCCCACCAAACCCCCACCAAACCCCCTGGCCATCACTGCCTGGGGACACAGCTCAGAGCCCAGTCTTGCACTGGAGGCTTTCTCCTGACAGACAGAAATTCAGCTGCTCAGGACACCAGACCTTGCAAAATCAGCACCCACCAAAAGACAAGGCAGGTTTTATTTTCTGTCTATCTTCTGTGAGATTTTTCTAAATGTGCAGAAGTTAATCACAAGTAACTTTTATGCAGTTTTATCTGCTGAGGAGGATACATAAATGTAAGACTTCAGATTTTGCTATGAATAAAGCAAAATTACAAGTTTCACCCAACAGCTTCCAGAAGGTACTCATACTCTGTAAACCTGAGAAAACTGTGTTAGAAACAAATCAGATCCAACTTAACCTAACCCTTTACCCACGACCTACTAACTTAAAAACTGCAGCTAAAAAGACACCAAATGCTATTCAATTTAAATCAGGTGAAAAGTACATTATATTAACAATCCTGTATAGAAATCTAAATTTGGAAAGCTATATTTTTTTCAATTTCCAAGTAATTCATTTCCAAATTCACCTTAAATTTATACTATCATCCTCTCTTTATCAAACATTTTACTTCCAAAAATCAGTAATATTTAACAAAACTAAGAAAAAATGCAGAAAGGTTCATGAAGGAGACTCTCAACAGAAGTTACAGTGAGTTTAAGACCTGCATTTCCAAAGCTTCCCTTCCCTCTCCAACATTTACCATGTTATATACATGCTGAACTCAAACCCAAACATGACAGAAGTCTATGAATACTTACTTTATTGTTCATAAATGCTTTGAGGCACTGGATAAGTTTATGTTGATTCTTCTTATCAATACTTTCTTGCCTTGAAAGGAAAGAGGAAAATCACATGAGGAAAATCTCAACAACCTCCCCATCCCTCCCTTCAAATGATCCAGGTCCTTACTGTTTCTTGTCCAGAAGCTTTTCCAATGCATCCAACAGAAGCCCAAGACCTTCATGTCCAAAATTGTTAACCCAGCTGGAAAAAAAACCCAAAGAAAAATGCTTTTAATTATTTCTCAGTCAAATGCAGAACTTGCAAAGCTATTTCTCCGTTCTTGCTTGTGCATCCCTCCACAGGCTCCACTTTTGGTCTCACTTCCCAAAAGACCTGACCAGCCACGAAGGCAAACAGTTCCAACAAGTACAAGTTGCTGAAAGCCACAGTGAAAGGTGAGGAGATATTGCAGAGAGCTGCAAACATTTCACTTATCCTGATCCAGGGTGCTGAGGACACTGCTCTCCTGCCAACAAGCATTAGCATAATTACCCTGGGTTCCAAAAAAACCCCAAAGCCCACAACTCCCTGCTTAGCAAAAACAGCATGATGAAAACCACTGCAGAAGTTGCTCTGCTTACCTGACTGGGTTGCTGGTTAGAGACACTCTCAAGGACTCCAGGCAGTTGAGAAGTTTTTCATCTGAAATTCCAGAGCGCAGTTCATGGATATATTCTTGTGAGGACAGGGTACATTCGTGCTTGCTGTTTTTTAGTCCCCCCTATCACAGAAGGCAGAATGCTGCTGAGTGTTCAGTGATTAGCAGTGTTTAGATGATAAAACAGAAGACTAGTATTTCCATATGAATTTCCAAGTCACAGTACATTCAAGACAGCTGACTTGACTTGGATTTGTCATCAGTGTTTAATAGTTCTGGTTTTAAATTACAAGGACAACTATTTTTGCTGGAATCTTTTTTTTCGAGTAAAAGTCCATGTACTACAAATGGAATATTAAAATTTAATTCCATCATTCAGCTGCATTAACATATTTAATGAGTGTATTGTACATCACAACACTGTATTGGAAATAATCATAAAGAGAGACATACAAAAAACCCAGTTGATGAAACTTCCTGAGCCAATCTTTTGCTATACCATAGGTCATGTTTGACCCCTAATAGAGATGTCTAGAGGATCTGGTTTGCTGCAAAAAAAACCATACAGGAGGATTTGACAAAGAGTTCCCTCCTGCTGAAGTGCCACTACAGAATAACTACTTACACAGTATTTCACTATTAAATACCTGAATATGAGTTTTTAGAGCTATAGTATTCAAACTCTTGAACAAGACAAAACATTTTTCCAAAAGGTGCAACTAATCTTTTGTACAGCTCTGACAAGTTGCAGCAGGCTTATCTCAGAAGAGTGGTTTTGATTCATTTGCAGCTCCTAAAGCTCCTTAGCTCTGAAGGGCCTCTTGAAGAGAACCTGATAAAGATGTCAGGGTGTAAAGGCAGTATCAAGTGCCTGTCCTAGAAGAGGATTTATATGCATTTGGTTTTAATTGTATCACTTCCACCACAAATATTCCAACTGTCTCTCACACAGCTCCACTTCTTATGAAGCTTCTGGTTTGCTCTCTTGAAATTCTTACCAGTCATTTTCCAAAAATACACTAAGTATGGCTGATGACAAAATGATTTGGCTAAATTAAATTAATGACTTTGACCTAGCCAGACTGAAGGCACAAACCAGAACTGAGTTCACAATATGCTTTCAGATTCAGAGCAAAACCAGGGCAGACTGTGACAGCAGTGAGACAACAGGGTCCTCTGCCCTGGGTCAGCTTTGGAGATGTTCCTTGCTGACATGCAAAGCACTTTCAGCTGGGCATCACATGAAAGGAGCAAGGCAAAGATGAGTGTGAAGGACATAAAAGGACTAGAATCTGTCACCATCAACAGCCTAAACAAAGATGCTCTTCCACTGGATGAAAAAGGAGTAAATGTGTGGGGTTATATTTATAGGAGTAGGAGCTGATGGTAAATCAGATTAATGCATCAAAAATCATCAAAATTCAGAAAAATCATCCCTCTGAAGGACCATAAGGTAAAGAACTAGGAAAAAGAAACAGCTTTATCCTACGCATTGGATGGATGGGAATCAGAAAAGATTTTATATGTAACTAATGCACATCATTTACACAGTATAGATCTAACTGGGCACAAATTTTGTCATTTCAGCCATTCCCCAAATGGCAAAAGAAGAGAACAGAAATGCTGCTGAGAGCCACAAAATGTACAGAGATGAGACAGTGGCAGCTTCAGTCAATGGCACTGCCTGTTAAGCTAGACCCTGAACAGCACTCTAGAATGCAAGGCAGTGTTTTCTCCCAGGAGATGAACCTGTCCTCCACTGCAGTCTGCTGCAAGCTCCACAGGAGACTCCAGTGCACACTCCAGTCTTTGCTGCTCTTTGTTTTGTATTTAAACCAGGGTGGGGTCTTGCTGCCTGCTCTTTCTGTGCCATTGGTGAAGCACCTCTGCTCTGCCTCGTCCCTGATTTTCAGAAGACCCATGACTCCCTAAAAATAGATCAGCAGAAGAACTGGCAGGGCGCTCTGCTAAGGCTCCTTCCCACGGCTTGCAGGACAGGCACATTTCTTCACTGGTTCTTTGAAAAAGCACCTTTAACTGCACAGCAATAAGGAACCAAGTCCTCTTCCTTATTTTCCTCCCTCTTCAAAATGGATGGTCACTCAGGACAGCTCATAAAAATTCATTCTTTAAATCTTTCAGAGAATTTTCATCTTAATCAGGATTACTTTCTGTTATTCCCTGCAATCAGTGTCTCAGTCTCAATTCACTCTCACCTCTAGCCATGCTAACTCAAATGCTGATCCAGGTGCTACCTTTTATTTCCCTATTCAAAGAGAGTTTGAATGGAATACTATTTTTAAGAATTGTGCCTTTATATGGATCAGATTTTAATACAAACATTCCTCATTTACTTTGAGGTGTAAGGTCTCAGTGAGAAATGTTTTACAGGAGAACACCTAATAAAGATGGAAGCAAAAGTTAAGTAGAAAGAAACTGAAGAGGCTTGGGCCTCACATCAGAATGTTCAGAGAATAAATCAATGCTTAAGAATGAAAATCTTAGAAATTCCTTCATGACTGGACACCTTCAGTGGTACAATTAAGGCAGAGAATGGTTCACTATGCCAGCTCAAAGGAGAGCCTGCACCACAGAGCAGGATCCCATGTCAAAGTCGAGGTAAAGTTCAAGCTCCCGAGTTCCCACGAGCAGGGAGATCTCCTCTCTGCCATCTCTAGAACCCAACAGCACCACCAGGAACATCCCCAAATGCCTCTCCTCCCTGATCACAGTGGGTCTGTAAATCAAGGGAACAGCTCCTAAAGGATCAATCCTGGAAGGAGCACATGGAGGAGCAAGCACTCGTTAAGCAATAATATGCAGAAGCCAAACTCCAGGCACAGCATTTTTTTATTTTAGTATTTAGCAAGTTATTTGCACAAAAACATGCTTTCAATGCAGAGCTGTTCTTGCTTTCTATCAGACCCTGAACTCAAAGGCATGGGGAAAAAAACACCTTAGAATTTTCCCCCTAACCATTGAGGGGATATCAGCTTGCTTTATAAAATAACCTCTTCATAAAGCAGCTGTTCAGGCTAATTCACACCAAAAGGAAATTACACAACAGCAGGGATTATTTGAAACTGGTTTTAACATATTGAACTGGAAAATTAATAAATTGTACCCTCAAAAATCAAATACTTTTAAATACATAAGCACAATGAAGATATTTTCCTCAGTTAGGGGAAGAACCAATAGTGTGCACAAAACTAAAAAGTACTGGTGAACATAAAAGTCTCTTTAAAAGCCACGTTGATTAAAACAAAGCCAAGAGAAAAATATAGAAGAATATAATGTGCAGGAGAAAAACCTAACTACATATGAGGTGATGATTGGACAGTTTTAAGTCACAGACTGTTCTCTATTATTTCTACTAGAGAATTTAATTACTGAATATGACCCAAGTACAAAGCCTTGCGGTACCTGAAAAGCCTGTTTTGGCTGTAATCAAAAATAAAGTCCATCCATAATTTAAAAGAACATTTTTGCTTTCAATCACTATTTGAAATCCATATGTAATAATTCCCAAAAAAAATCCTATTTACTAGGAAACACAAACTTGCTGAACTCACTCCAACAAATAAAATCCCAAATATTTGTCTATAATATTTGAATTCAATCAAAACAACATAAAATGTAGATGAGTCCTTAATAAGAGAAAAGTTATGCTCTCAGTGATCTCATCTTAAACATATTGACCTCCTGAATCCTCTAAATTAATCTTATTGTCACATTGATCTGCTGAAGTTGGCATTTCTAAGACAAGCTATGAATAATAACAATTAGAACATAAAAAAATTCACATCTAAACAGAATTAAGTAAGTCAAATATTGTCAATTTCAAATTTCAAGTGCCTGCCTTCAATAAAAGACAAGCTTAAATTATATTTGTTGCTCACAATGAAGAGATGAGCTCAGTGAGTTTGAATTTGGAAATAAGACTCTCCCGAAAACTTGAAGAAATCCCTCAGAAGTGTAAGCAATGATCTCATAGTGGTAAGATAAACATGACTGAGGTGTTGACAATCATTTTGATAAAACAAGGATTCAGTTGTGCCCACTGAATTTTTAAAACCCAGAAAAAAAGTCCAAAATATTCCAGCCTAACCTCTTTAAAGGGAAGTTCAGAAGAGAAAACAAAACTCTCATTTTCGTACTCACCGGAACTTTACTTCCGACTATCTGCATGCAGTGGTCAGCCAAGAGAGGTTATTGTGTAAAAAAGATAACAATAATACATAAATAAACACAGCACAGTACTTAGTAGGATGTAGTTGCACACACATTTTTCAGTGTTTAATCATTAGTAGTAGTTACATTCTTTCATTACTTTATCCACCTGTTCAGGGGTTAGAACTTCTCTGACAGGAAAACAGCAGCTCTACAGCAGGAGCAACAATTTTAAATTCTTATGTTTTGCTGCTGAATCTTCAGTATTTGACACATTTACCTGCAAATAACTAAATACCTGTCTTGACAGCTACATCTTGGAAGATTAAATATGCCATTTGTTAAAATTATCAGGTCAGATACTTTACATATGACACTGAGAACACACTAATGGCATACTGACTTCTTTCTGTGTATAACAACTGCTTTTATTATGGAGCTTTTGATCTGTTTAGATGATGTCACCACTGAATTTAATTGAGTTTTTGTAATCAAAAACATAGCCTACAGTTATAACTCCAACTTGCATTTCAGAAAATCTCACATGACATTTTTATTCAACTGTTCGGTATGGATGCTTTTAATTACATGGATAATTAAACAGTGATTTTCAGAATGCCATCTTCTCTTTACCATGGAACAGCATCTCTCTGTATTCAGGAACAGAAAGGTGACTTTCCCCAGAGGAAGCTGCAGGCAGGCAGCACATCTGTGCCCTGTTCTGTCACCCTGCACAAAAGCCCACGGCCCTGGGAACAGAGGAGCTCGGACATCTGCTCCAGCCTCTCCTGCTCAGCTCACCTGCTGCAGGCTGACAGCAGCCAGCTCCTTCCAAAACCCCTTCTATCTGATCACCAGCTGCTTTGTTCTGAGATCTGTGACTGTCTCTGCTCAGCCTCTACCTGCTTCATCTTCTACTCTTTTCCATTTTTCCTTTAGGAATTCTTTCAGAAACAAAAGTCCCTGCGAGTCTTTCACAATCAACACTTCTCTGAAGAAGTTTCCTCTAGAAGCACAAGAAGGGATTGCCACCACCAATCTCTTCTCCTAATTTCCTGTCTTCCCCTCTCACCCATGTTCAACTACTCAGTACAGCACAAAATGTCACCGGGTTCAGTTCTGAAACACAATTTCAATCCTTCACCAGTTCTCAGGTCTAATTTCCATGGCCAGCAATCTTTCTCTTCAAGTGAGAGAAGGAATGAGAAGCACAGAAAATCACTTCCCATGAAAGCATCCAGCTCATCAGCTGCTGCATGTCCTCCACCCCCAAGGAAAACTTTCTTCACCCAGTGCAACCCAAAGTTCCTTTCTCAGAGCTCTGAAGACAAGGGTTTCAGAAAAGCATGGTCAGCATGCTGCAGACAGCACACAGGCAAAGAAAAGGAAGCACCAAATTTCAAATAATTTGGTTAAGACAACATCAACAAATGAGAATGATATTTTCACATGAAGGGAGGGAGCTCAAAAGCCTAATTAAAACAAACATGGAATGAACTGCAGGGAAAATATCAACTGTTAAATGTGTTTTGTGAGCTCTAAGCAGAAGGTCCAAGTATTTTCAGTGTAAAAAAGGAAGAGAGATAATTATCTGTGACAAAAGAAAAAGGCAGAAAATCTAAAGATCATTTTGAATGCAACCAGCATTTTCATGGAAGACAGTAATGAAGAAAGGAAAGTTTGACAATTCATAATGCAGTAAAGTTTGACTAGGGCTTGAATTCATCAAGCAGAACAGTAGCTGCACTAAACAGAAGATGAAATTAAAAGCAAAAATGAGGTTTGGAACCACTGTAAGATCCCAATCAACATTTTAAAATTAACCTCTGTATTTTAATTTTTTTCTTAACAATCAAGATGCTAGCTATTCAGAAGTTCAATTAGGATAACACTACAGAAAGATAATGTATATTTCTGAAAGATTCCATTCAAATGCTGTGATTCAATTGCAAAGAGGATGTACTGAAGCACACAAACTTTAATATGAGTTGTTTTTCCTCTAGGAAAAACACTTTGAAATGTGTAAAACATCCACACTGGTGCTGACTTAAGCCCAAAGTGCACATTCATGTACGAGGACCTTTTAGGATGACTTGGTTTTAAATTATTAGTACATTTCGACAAATGTCTTCCCAGTTCTGTTAAGGGTCCCATGCTGCAGCACACATGGGGAGCAATGCAATGCATTAAAATTTCAGCAGTGAGCCATGCAATGGAAGCCATGCTTTCCTTACTCAGCTGCACAGTTCTGGGCCTTGAGGCAGCTATGTTTCAATTGCAGTGTACATCAGAGACATCACCATTGTTCAACTAGTTCTTGGAAAAAAATGCAAATAGTTCAATTTCTACTTCCACTTCCTGCTGCTTCACTAAAGTATTTTTGCATACTAAGAAAAAATTCCAGATTTAATATTGACCAAGTGAAGATAAAAACCTCACAAAGCATAATTAACAGTTCCCAAAGACAGTCTAGTTCATAGCTCATAACGTTCACTGCATAAGCTTGAATAATTCTCCAGTAATTTGTACATTTAGTTGGACCATGCTTAAAGCACTGGATTCCTTCCAGCACACACTAAAGGACTCTGGATTTTGTTTAAGATGAACTCATGCAGGAACATCACTCCTCTCAGAACTTAAATCACCATTTTCATTACCATTTCATCACCATTATAACACAAACTTCTCCTCACTGAAGTTCATAATGTTTCATGCAAGGCATTTGCATAATAATTGCATGTCATTGTCGTCTTAATTTTTGAAATTAAACTCCGCAGAGCTGATTTTCAAGGTTAACAAGGGATAAGTCAACTGTACTGCTTGCAGTCCGTGTTTAAAGATTCCTTAGGCAGACACCAACATAATCTTTACTTATTTCCATATTTGCCATAGTCAAAACTTTTAGCACACACAAAGCATTGCTGTTGTATTTTATAGCTAGTTAGTATGAACAGTTCAACTGCAGAAAATAAACTGCAGCTCTTCACTACTTGAAATTGTATTTCTCCACCCCAAAAATGTTGGGGTATCCAGTCATTTCCTTACACTTCTTGCACCCCAAAGAAGACAGACTTCAAAAATTCTGCATGAAGGGTTAATCAATCAATTAAATTACAGATAATAATCAACATTGATGAAAAGTCGAAACATTTTTTCTATTTAAAATGGAATTTGGAACTGGTTTTATGACCATCCTTTCACTAAAGGAGTCTAGCCATACATCGCTACTGAAACCACAAAGAAACTTTGGGTACCAAGAATTCTTAAGATGAATTGCACAGAAATATGCTCAGGTTTCATCCACGACTCTACATCATTGGATTTGCAATTTCTTATGGTTTCCAAGAAAAGACCAAATTTTTACATTGCCCAGCAAGGGAAATGCAAACTAACGGTTCAGATGCAGCTGCAAGCATTCAGAAGTGTGTTGGTAAGCACACATTTATTTTTTTCCTACCCCTCTTAGATTAATCCAGACAAAAAAGTTCAAGTTTCAAGCTTGAAAAGCTTAAGACTCCATGCTAAGCTCCCTCCTCAGGTGAGTACTTACGGATTTGGCAGTTGCAGAAATGTACTGGACAACCATCTCACGTTTTGTGCTCAAGTCTTTGTCTCGTAAAGGAGCTTTACGTTCCTCGTTCAGGTTCATGT
The DNA here is from genome assembly GCA_003676055.1 of Chloebia gouldiae. NCBI lineage: Eukaryota > Metazoa > Chordata > Aves > Passeriformes > Passeridae > Chloebia > Chloebia gouldiae. The sequence goes on along the minus strand of QUSF01000018.1, from coordinate 13,365,352 downwards.
CTTCCTGCAAAGAACCAGACCACAGGACATCAGGAACACATTTCAGAATTGTCAGCAGTCTTTGTTCTTTTTAAGCTACTTTTGTTAAACAATTAATTTTCAAACAAACAGAAGTGACTTTTTCCAGTTTATCTACGTGTGTTTGATTTTTCCCTACCTGATTTCCTCATTTAATTCTGTCACCTCAAGTGCTCATTGTTTTTGAGACTTAGCCAAAATTAAAACTGCAACGAGGGTAGTTAACATTTGTGAAATCTGGCTCAAGAAGTAAGATTAGAGGACAAGAACAACAATTCTAAACCTCAAGTTGATGCATAAGTGCCAACTCTTGAGATGTTCCTGTGTTTTTAGTGAAATCTTATCACAGTGGACACCATTACTGCACTATCTAATCAGAAGGCTGTTATTACATGGATTAGTAGCTTGTGGAAGGGGTAGAGTATAAACTGTCCCAACTGATGTATTTAAAACAAGCCTAAAAGTCAAAATGCTCTGCTAGATTAAATCTATTAAGACACTTCTATTAACTTAACTGATTAAATACAATGCAGTCATTACTAGTCATGACTAGGCTTGCCATTAAAAGTCAAAGTAGTTTCAGACTGGCACCTAAGAGCAGTCAATGCTGCTGCAATCACTACTGCTGAGCAGCCTTGTCACAGAACTGCTAGATTTTGTGAGACAGACCTATTGTCTGCTTCAATTACCATTACTTGGAAAAGTTAAAAACTAATCCCTTAACAAGCAAATCAAGCAAGAGTTAATTAACACTTATCCAATCCTTCAAAAGACATTCACAGCTGCACTGAACAGCGCAGAGCTACCCAGTGGAACAGGACAGTTCTCCCCATACCCACATCTTACCATCATTTTTTCAAAGAGATCCATAACTTCTTTCTCTGATAAGTTCATGCAGCGCTCATCAACAAGTGCCTGGGCATGTGGGATCTCACTAATGGAAGGCTGAGTGTCAATAGGATGTTGAATGAGAGGCTTCTCTTTCTTCACAGCTGATTTTCTGAAGCTTGTGATTCTGTCACGCTGCAAAGACATTCAAAAATAAGCAGAAATAGAAAAGCAGCCAATGGCATGGCAGCAGTGCACATTTTTAGTTAATTCAAGCAGCAGAGTTAAACTGAACTGTAAGTGAAAATACTCCAATATTCAGAGATTACTTTGCACAGAAAGACAATAACATGTAAGGTAAACTCATGACAGGTCACATGCAGGAGGGATTTAAATTTTTCTCACTGATCCAAAATTGCACCAGCTAGGTTAAACTCTTAGCACTTCAAAATCTTCAGCTCATCTTCTCCCATTCCTAATTATCCTGATTGTGAATAAATATGGTACCACAAAGGTAATGTCCAATGTCCCTTCACCTGAAGAGCAGTAAGTCTTTGGAGGACAACTGAACAAGGCAGCATGGGGAAGGAGGTACTCACAAGTTCATCAGGCTTAGGAAAAAACTCCTGCTAAAGTAAAATAAAGTTTGTAGAGGAATTAAAGCTCCAAGCATAGCTCATAACTCCTTGAAGAGTTTGTGAGGAGGAACTCCTGGAATTAGTGCTGAGCTTCAGAAAGGCAGGTGAAGGATTGCTCACACAGAAGCAGGCACCCATGGTTAAACCCACGGCCAGACAGTGCCAGGGCGCTCTGGGTTAGGGCTGCACCACTCCCCACTCCTGGGCTGTAAGCATGCTCCGTTACTGGGTTAATATTGGGAATAACCAGCACCTTCCTCATAAGGCCATTTTTGTTGTATGTGTAACAGACAGCTCTATTCTGAATAAAGTCTGAACTGTTTGATTTAATACCTGTCTTTATTTTGTATATATATATATGTTCAATTTGAGAACATCATGCATATAGCAATTTTCCTCAAAGAACTGTTTGCATCCACAAATACTCCTGTATTTGTTTCAGGCACTCAACAGCCTTATGAAGATGTGCTTTCATCTAACAGCAGCTTATGTAGGGTTACCAGGATCACTCAGAGCAGTCACTGCCATCTCCACCAAAACCTGTACACCAAAATTCATATCGGCTACAACAAAACGACCTCTCTGAGGTGGGAAATGTCTGATGGAGACAGACTTTGCTTGCAAAAATTTTGATTCATTTTAGATTAGTGAGTCCAGAGTGGAGACACTAGAGCAAGAACTGTGGAGTATGGAGAAGAAAGATTATTTTTTCTCTTGTTTTGTTTCTTTTTATTCATTTCTGTTGTTCATTGGTTTTGATGTTATTTTTGAGATCCTACGAGATTACCTTAAATCTCTGAAGGAAAGTGTCCCTAGATAAGCTGCATTCCCTTTGAATTTCTTTTGAACTTTTTTTATTTTTGAGGAACGGGTGGTACGGGGTTTTTCTTGTTCCTTAGATATTTTTATATTTGTGGACAGAAGCACAATACCTACAAGGATACTGTTAATGTCTTTTACAAAGCAAGAACATTACTTTAATCCATTTTTTACCTTATTAGAATAGTTTAAATAACTTTTTTGGAAATTGAAATTACTGCATAACCTGGTGAAAAGGCCAAGGATGCAACAATGCCTGAAAGGCAGTATCCAAATTTAGCCAAATGCAGTTTTATATTGACCATTCAACACTCACAAAAAGTCATTTAAGATCCAATTTTGCCACACTGTCATCTGTTTCAAGTATAACTTATTAACAACAAATTTGTTCAATGAGTTTGCACTGGTGAGATCACTGGAAAAACACAAAGGCATCTTCTATGAGATTACCAGGCACCATTTCCTCATTTCAGATGTGCAGACAATCATTAACTAAAGAAGCAGTTCGGCTTTATTTTATATATGTAATATAAGGCTGTAATTTTAATAAAATAAATTTTGATAGAAGTTTCTGAAAAAATACTTTGGAACCAGCTTCAAAGTATTCAGCTTTATCAAGTTAGTGCTACTGAATACACTCTTGTTCCTTGGCATTCAGCAGACATTTATTACCCAAAATGGTTCCACTTGAATCATGTGGCAACCAACTTTGAAGAGCCACTGCAGATCATTTACTGGTAAAGAGAAGGTCAAGAGAAATAACACTTCAGCTGTTGAGCAACAGTTTCAACATAGCCACAGTATTACTGAAGTATTTCAAATGCTTGAGGAAATTTCTCCAAATAGAAATCATGATTAATCTTCTTCAGCTGAAGCCACAAATTAAGATCTTTAGGAATAGTCATTAAACTTTCTGAAATCTAATGCTTAATATCCTTGTAAGAATGTTATTTTGTCCACAACATGAGTAAAGTAGCATGCAGCGTGGAGTTACCATTGCAAATTAAGATGCTACAAAGACCTTACCACATCATCTGCCAAAGTTTTTATTTGAATATTCTATTAAAAAAAAACAAAAAACAACACACACAAATCAAAGAAAAAAAGACAATGTTACCTACTGCTTCAGAATAAAGGAGTCTATTTCATGTAATTGAACATTAAACACCATTTGAAATTTCACTAAGCATTCTAAAAAACTGCAGGCAAATGGAGATGGAATGTCCATTTTTTCTGTGAAAAAGCAAGCTGGATGCCATTGCACCCTCTGCTCTGGGTATGGAATTGATGCACCTGAAGCTGCAGAGCTGCAGCACCCCCAGCACTGCACACAGGAGCAGGCAGGGCTCTCCAGAGCGTTTCCAAAACAAACACACACCATCTCCAGGACCGGAGTGCGTCAGCAGAGCCACGGGGCTCTGAGCTCAGAGCTGAGCAGTGCCCGGCCACCTTCGGGGCCCAAACTTCTGCAGCTCCTGCCAGAGTCACGGCGCATGAACCGGCCCGCATCGCTGAGATGAGGATGGACAGACCCCCTGCCTCCCTCTGCCCCGTCACTTCTTCCCAGGCACGAACATCCTGCTGACAATCACCAACATTACGGTTTTATTTACAGCCACAAAGCCAGCCACGTTGCACACCAATATCAGCAGTCATTATCGAGGTTAATTTGGTTCATGAACTTTGCTCAACTGACACAAAGCAGCCGTGAATAGGAGCTCAGGTCTGGAACTCATGGGGGGACAGAATCTGAGAAGCATTCAGGAATTTGTGGGACAGTGGAGAGGACTGACCCCAGGTCACCTCTTGCTCATTCCCTCCCAGCAGGATCATGTAGCCAATCAAAAGTACAAAAGCAAGAAAAACTTGATGGTTGAGATATAAAGACAATGTAATAACTGATGGGAATAAAGAAAATAAACAAAAGCAGGAAAAACTTGATGGTTCAGATATAAAGACAATGTAATAACTGATAGAAATAAAGAAAATAAAGAAATAAATAAAAAAGCCATCACTTAGCATCAGCAGGCCAATGCCTACCCAGCTTCTGAGCACCTGATGATTTGGAAAAGCTGTCCCTCCCCACCCTGCAGCCCTGCCTTTAGTGCCCAGCATGATGTGATAGGTTTTGGAATGTCTTTGGTCACCGTGGATGAGCTGTCCCGGCTCTGTCCCCACCCCCGGACCACCCACCCTGCTCCTGGAGAGAGCTCACAGGAAGCAGAAATCTGGAGACTGGCAAGGGCTGTTCAGCAGAAGCTGAATCACTGGGGTTCTTTCTGTCACTGCTTTTCGTTCACAAATCTGGGACACAGCACGGGATGGGCTGCTCTGAACCAGCTCCCCCTGAGCCTAAGCCAGCACACACATCTGCACGTCCAGGGGCTGACACAACCTTTCATCTCAAGGCCCTCTTTACGCCTCTCCTGTATTCTCCTCACCTGGACTTAGTATAGAATTTATCAGCTTGAAAGCAAAACTAAGATGTCCACTTATCACTCTGGTAAATAAACCTTTTAATTGAGATTACAGAGAAAAATGAAGTATAAAGCCTAACCCTGTTTTTAATAGAAACAGCCAGGCAAGCAAGAAGTTCTGAAACTCCATATGTATTTTAGGAGCCACTTGTATGAGAACTTTTTTTCCCCTTCTCATTTAAGTACTGTCAATCTCTGCCAGAAGCTGGAACAGGATCATCTACCCCATCTCTACACTTATATTGCATTTGTCACTCAAACTCCTCTGGGCAAAGTACAGAATACTAAAACAAGATAGCACACTGCATTTTTTCAGACCCCTCAAGCACTCTTCCCAGATATCCTTCTGGTGCACAAGCTCCACTGCTGCCAGCAGCCACTCGAGATAAGCAGCACATTTAACAGGTAGGAGAGACACTGCAAGTAGCTGGAGGCAAAGTCAAGGCAGCTCTGTACCCACAGATCCTCACACAATTTTGACAATCTCTTGTACTAACAAAGAAATCGCACTTCCAGGCTGATTTCAGAACATAACCCAAAAGTAGTTTACCTCCCTAGGAGGAAATTTAAGATATTGTAGATTCTGTAGTCCTCTAGCATTATTCTTTCTACCATCTATGAGACAGCCAGAGTAACATAAAACAGAAAAATCTGTACCTTCCTAGCTTATAAATACACTGAGTCCCTGTTTGCAGGAGCAGCCCAAGGGAAAAGGCTTCACAAAAATCTGAGGAAACGTTTGCAGATAAGGGATATCAAAATAACATTTATACCTATAAATACACATACAATTTAAGACAGCTGTAGATCATGCCTCTCTCCTAGTTATAATATCAACACAAACCACAGAATTCCTTCAGCAGGTATACCAAAGAACTATTTCCTACTGACTGACTTAGTTCTGTACTTAGAAGATCTCAAAAAGCTTCTCCCTTTCAAACACAGCCTTTCTAGTTAATATCATTTCCTATTCACTCTCCACAGTCTTAGCTTGTGTATCTGGCTACTTTCAGAAGTACAGACAGATCATGACAAAGCACACAAAAATAATAGCATATACTAATGCACCTGCAGCAGACAATTCCTTTATCTCAAAAGGTCTCAGCCAAGTTAATATTCAGAGTAATTGAAATCTTGCATATGGAAACAGCAGAAAGATATTTGTGGATCACTACATTTCCTGATGCAGAAATCACTGCTTCCTCATGCAAACAATGCAGGCTACAGCAGCAACAATGTCACATTCATAGAATTCAATTACTTGAGGTGATTGCATCAACTTTTAATACAAAAACTCACAGCAAGTCTACTTTTTTATATCTTTTTCTAACTTGTGTTTTAATAAAACCTTCCAAATCACTTTAGCTGCCCGTGAGTTGTACACTGAGGTGCACTTACATGGGTTGATAATATTTAAGTATTACTTTGCCATGTTCTTAATTGTTATGCTCAGGAATCTCACTCTCACCACAAAAATCAAATCAGCAGTAACTCCCAGATCACCACACACAGAATGAACAATGATCAGCTGGGTAAGTTCTGAATTTAACAGCAATTTGCACTCTACTGCCCAGGCAAGCCATGGTGTGCTGGAACACCCATTTCTGCAGCCAGGCTGCAAGCTCAGGGGGCAGCTCCCACTGCTCCCACAAATCTCATTTTCTAGGGGCAATAACCAGAAACTTGGCCTTCTCTCAACTTTCATGTTTTATTTGTGTTTTTTTGTTTTGGTTTGGTTTTTTGTTTGTTTGTTTTTTTAACTGAGTTGATATTGCTGTTTTTTAAAACCTGCCTCAACTTCAACATCTGCAAAAGCCACAGTAAAACTCCACTCAAGGACAAGAGCTTTTTAATTTGCATACAAGCAGGAAAGGAGTAACTTCCCACATGAGCACCTGAACCCAGGGAGTTTAAAGGGACAAACCCCAAACTGGTTAATATTTGATGTACAAAAATTTGTCTGCATCTTGAATTGAGGTCTTAGTCACAAAATAGAACTCACTCCTACAACCTCTGTTCTTCAGTTCAGAGAATGAATAATGTTCCCATTAGACAATTTAACCATCTGTTAACATATTCAGTTTTGCAATTAAATCTAAAAAGGCACCTAGGAAATGGTGAAAAGATACCCAAGCTATAAAAGCTGATGTGCAGAAACCAGGACTACACACTCATTTAGGCCTTTCAAGATCTTTACCCATGATGAAGTATACCTGACATTTTGTGAATTATATTTTTACTAATTTTATTACTAATGTTTGCTTTAGCATAATATTTTTCACACTTGGAGGAGCATTCACCATGCTTTCAGAAAAACCTTGAAATGACTGTTGTAATCCATCTGCTTTCTCAAAAACACTTGAATTGAGCAATACCAATGGTTTTGTTACTATTGTTGTACATTTACATTTGGGCTATATGACACCATATGGAAAAAATCTTGTTTGCCTTGCAGCTGCTTGCTTCACAAACTCCTTGAATGTGCATTATTCAGCATTTTAAATTAAGGCTTTACCTAGAGGCTGAGCACGGAGGGAAGCATGGGGCTGCCAAAATGCAGCTGGAGAACTGTTGGCATCCCTGAGTCAGGGCAGGATGGAATCACCTCCCAGAGGGAAGCTGCCAGCTCTGCCCAGTTTCTCCACTTTCTCCCCCAGGAGAATGACCATCCCCAAATGAACAATGCTCCAGAAATAAGTTTGACAATTCCTCATGCTAAATAAAGCCCGAGGGTCACCCAGGCTGGTAAATCATTAACAGCAGAGGGCACAAATCCTTAATCACCTGCTGGGAGATGCCTCAGCACTGCTCCCAAACAGAAAGAAAGGGAACACATACCAGAGGTGTGGGGATCATATCAGACACTCCCCTCACAAATGCCAGGGGCTGAGATTTTATAAAAAAAGCAAATTAATTCAGAAATTGAAACAAAAAAATCATTGTAAACAAACAGTCAATTTCATCAGCTTTGTAACTGAAGATACAAAAGGAGTTGAGGAAGACATCTGAACTTTTATATATATATATATACATATATAATTTGAAGCTCAAACGGCCAGCACTGTTTTGAAAAGTTGTTTCAGACAATGGTTTCTTGGTGCTCATTGATAAGTAAGCTTTAAAAAAACAGAAGAAAACAATCAGCTTTTTTCCAAAAGCTGCAGTTCCATGTCAGTCTAAGCCCATAAAATTGCAGGGTGTGAGACACAGGGCAAGGGTGGCAGCAGAACACTCAGGTCAGACAACTGCAAAAACATCTGCCACTGCAGAGGCAAATGAAGGAAGTTCTGGCATTTTCCAGAGGCACAGGTGAAATCCAAACACTTCCCATCAAGTCTCCACCACAGCCAGTCCAGCAGGGTCCACAGCCCTGCTCACAACTGCAGAGCTCCCCCACAGCCAGGACCTGGCTGCTGCTCTAGTCCCTGGGGATCCTGCAGGACAGGGTTGCTTTGAGCATCCTGAAAAAGTACCAGCATGCTTTTCATTAGAGACAGCATGATTTCCCTGACACAAAAACACAGTGTCTTCTCAGAATGCTCTAGAGCTTTTACATTCCTCATTTCAAACCATCAGCCATTTGCTGTTAAAATTTTTGCAAATTACAGATTTTTGAACAAGCCAAGCTGCTTTCCTGCAAAGTGTGCCTAGCAGAACCACACTCAGCACAGGATCTCTGCTGCTTTTCAAAAATGTTGTTGACTTAAGCTTTGAGTTTTTAGAGAACTTGACTTTTGCTTTTTTGGTATAATATTATTGTGAAGTGCTTTTGAAATATTCTGGAACAGTTAAACTGGGAAAACTATGTCAAAACAATTCCTGACATAGTAAGTGCAGACTTTATCTCAATTTTATGCTGAGATACAAGCAGTGGGATTGAGCTCTTTGCTTCCATCCCAGGGGCAGCACAAAGCAGTTTTTCTGATAGCAATACTTGATGTGCACTGAATTGCTGCTCACCTTTGGCCCCTGCTCCTGGCCCGCCTGGCTGCAGGTGCTGAGCTTTTCATCCAGACACTGGGGAGCTGCTGGGACTGAGTGGGAGAAGTTCCACAGCTCTGAGGTGGGTCAGTGAAGAGGAGTGAAACAAGCCTCCTTTTATGCCTCACCTCCTCAAGAGACACCTTTTCATTGTCACAAGATTGACCTTTGCTCTGACTGAACTGCAATCTTAGTTTTTACCCTTTTAACCACAATCACACACCTTGAACCTGAAATTAACCTTTTGTTAAAACCTAAGTATTTTCTCTCAAGAGGAGCAACTTGACAGAGTTGCTTTGAAATTTTCTTAAAAATTGAAGCAGAAACTGCTTTGAGAAATTTCTTCACTCTAATACTAACTTTTTTTTTAATTTTATTACTTGCTTCTTCTATGGCAGTGTATGCAAGGACAACCCAATAGCCCTGCACAGGGAGAGGCTCAACTTCTGTAAACTTCTCTTGTTCTATGCAGAGATAGAGTTGGTAAGACTCTTCACTGCGTGCTGGTGGTTTTGTAGAATATCTCTTACTCTTGTGAGTACAGTAAACACTGAAATAAGTGCCAGACTCCATTTGGATTTTCCTACTAAACCATTTGAGAAGTTAAACTGGCAGAATTCATCTGTTGGGAGAGGACTGGTACACTTAAAAATAAAGCAGAACACCCACAGCAAGCTGCAGGAGCTTCACTGGATACTGGGCAGTTCCTTGAGGATGGAATAGAGTGCCTTTGATAGACTTTGAGAAAGTGAGAACATGTGTATCTGCTTTGTTTGGGTTGTTTTGTAAGTAGTAAGAAAATCCAACCAAGCAAAACACAGCCCACAAACAAACTGGCAGCAGAAGGGGTGCAGTGAGCCAAAGGAGCTGGAATTCCTTGTGAAGAACATTGATTTTGTCTGTACTCAGCAGACTTGGAACACGGTCACAGGGATCATGTCAACAACTTCTTAGAATAATGTTGTCTGTCTTCCAAAACAGACCTACTAGTAAAGAGCAAGCACTTAATCAGAGCAGTATTTGATCCCTGCATTACAATAAGTTGATGGTAAAGCCACTTTTTTCTCCCTTAATAATAAATTATTTGATACTAAAACTTGGGAAAATAGTAGTGCTGCTTACATAGCAGGGAACTCTGGCTTTTCCTCACAGAACTGAAATTCAAGGTTAAATAATTTCCACGGGCATGGACCATAATGTACCTCAACAGGCAAAGAATACTGGGTTGAACAATGTACAGCTGCTGTATCACTCTCGAGGTCTTCCTGTTCTCTTCCCTATTCTTTCCTGTTTATAACAGCATCCTTAGAAGATTATTTGTCCTTTGGGGAAGTAGGAAATGAAGCACCATGTGAACAGAGAAGAATTACCTTGTATTTAATAATGAGGAATCCCATGGTATCATTTGACTTCAGTACAAGTGAGAGTCCCTATTAAGAAGAAACTGGAATTCAGGACAATTAGAGAAACTTGTCACAGATTATGGAGAATCTTATTTTCTGCTAAAGGAGATAAGCAAAAACAACAAAAAAAAAGTTTATCTTAATATTAAAGTGCTCAATGTGGTTTGGCTACCCCAGACCACTCACATGAACTTTATAAAGGTTTTTCACAAAACAATTCTTTTGAAATATCAAATGTTAACTGATGGGATTCCTGCTTATCTTAGAAGGCATTCAGCAATTAGTCTGAATTACAGAACACTATAAACTAACCTTAATGGATTTAGGAAGCCTGTCCTATCCACCCGAGCTTTGTCTAAAGTTCAAATATGAATGCATATTAAAAATGCAAATTGCCTTTCTGGTTTAGAGGCAGAAACTTTACCAAAGCCTTTTGCTACACTCTTAACCTTTCTATTTTGGGAACATCTCCACCAAGCTACAATAAACTGGAGGGTGAAAACCAAATTCACTGCTGTGAATTTGTTACTGTAAAATGTCCTTGGTTTGTACAAAATGAGATAGCAAAGGTACTGTGTAGCTCCCCAAGAGGGGCAGGATGAAGGATGGCAGCGAGCTGAGCTCCTGTGGCAGCTGGGGAACTTGGCCATCAAAGGTGGGGTCACCCCTCAAGTCAGCCTGTTGTTTTCCTTCTTTATGGAAATTCTTCCCTGTTCTAATACAACTGGGACATACAACCACTTCAACTCTTCATAACTGTCAAGTTCTCATCTACTCATGTACTCACACAATTACAAATGCAAACATCCAGCACAGCTCCATTATGAAACCAAAGTACTTCACAAGGTACTCAAATTTAATAGACAAAAATAATTCACAGCAAGAGAAAGAACATGAAGAACCAAAATGCACACAAGAAAGCAGAAAACTTTATACTGCATAAGAATTGACAGCTTATATTCTTTTATTAGGGGCTAGAATCTAATGAATCTCATGTTGGCTTTGAATTTGTTCTTGACAAAGCTACACTCATTAAAAGCACTAAACCACAGGCATCCTTAAAAGCCATTATAACAACCATCATTAGCTCTTACCATCTTAAGAAGGAGTAATGAACTGCAGAACTAACATTTTTCCTGACCAAGTACTTATTTTGATTTGTTCCACCATCCCTGAGAGGGGATTGAATTTATACAGAGCCACCTGTGAACACATAACCAACTACTTGTGACAAAAAGGTGTCCACGGGGACATTGAGGGTCTCAGGTTATTTTTTCTCACCTTTATGCCTGCACACATAGTATGGTGCAGTTTGTTTATGTAACTCCAGTTATTAATGTTTGACCAGCTAATTCCCGAACAAAGAACCAGGCCTGTGTCCCTCAAACCAACCTGCACCCACCAACCCTGCAATTCTCTTGGCCTTTGGAACCTAAAATTACAGCTGCTGCTCTCCTGGCTCAAGAGCAACTGTGGTGCAGCACACTGGGATTCTACAGCACTACTCCCCAGGTATTTTAAATTTTTCATTTAGAAACTTGTTCTAAACTGCGAGGTAGCAGTGCTCAAGCAAGCTCTTCTGTATTTATTCTGACTCAAAGGGACAAACTAAGTATGTTAATGGGGTCTTGATATAAAAAGAAAAGTTCATATTTCTACAATAAGTAGGGCAGCAGTAAGTGTGTTAATATATATATTTACACACACATAAAAATCACTAAGGAATACAAGGCAGTACTTTTTCCAATGACATTGTTTTTAATCAGTCACTTTTACACTAACATTTTCCACCTTTGAAAATATTCCTAGTAACACTACGGAAAGGACACTTGCAGGCAGCAGACACATCAGACGTTCACCATATTCATCATTTTCTCCAATACCCTCTTGTCTCCGAGGATTTTCTCTGAGGATCACTCAAAGGAAGGGAGCACAAGCACCAGCTCGACACTGCCCTGCCCTCGCTCTCCAGAGTTTCCTGCTTACATGGGAGGAGCCTGTATCCATTAGAAACTCTTCAGAACATTTCTGCCTTACACAACACAGAAGGTGCAGTGACATTACACCTTCAGGCAAAATATTACCACACCCAGGTGAACCAAAAGCCTTCAGGAGCTGTAGCAAACCATAAAATTCCCATGGCTGGCTGGTTCCAGAATTGAACTTCCAAGGTATTTCTCCATTTCTATAAATCAGAAGAGTGCATGAATTCTATCATGATGTGCATCACAGTATTATTTCACTGCCACAGCAGATCCTTCCCAGATCTCTGCTGCTATCACACCATGCCCAGCTCAAAGTGATCAGGAGAGGAGAGCAGAAAAGCAGACACAATTCCATGGAACTGGTGGATGAACTTTAGACAAATTCATACAATAGGAGGAGCTACAGAGTGCCACAACTCCATTCTCATTGGTTCTAGCAAATAATCAAAGAAGAGCAAATAGTACAGGAGGGGTTCTGACAGGTTCATTTCATGACCTTGTTTGTCCCACTGCCACACAAAATTAATGTCAGCAGAGCACCAAGGGAGAGTGCTGGAGCCCACACTGCTCCCTAAAAAAGCCAATTCTTTACCTGGCACCCCTTTCTCCCATATAAATTATTGTTACCAGGAAAAACATATTTGTCAACAGCAATTCCCCACACACATTCCACATGGGAAAACAAGGAGCAGAAATAGAAATGGTTTTCTCTTTCTTTCCTCTGTGCTCCTCTATTAAAAATCCTGAAAGAGAGAAGAATGTGCCTGCCACAGTCATTTGTAGCCCAGTGCAAGGGCGAGGCAGATCTTTTCCCTCTGCGGGGTCAGCAGCAATCCCAGCATCACTGACAAGCTCTCCAGCTCCCTGTGACACCAGAAGCCAAGTTCACCCTTGAACACCTGAACATTCAGCACCACGCTGCCTGAAGTCTCAGAAAGCACCACTTCCATCTGCTGTGCACACTGCCAGCTCTCACAGCTGCCTTTCACCCGGCCTGGGTGGAATCTGCTCTGTTTGCAAAGCTTCCTGTAGTGTACAGAAGTGCTCGACAGTTTTGTCTCACAAGGAGTAGTTCAGGAAGTTTAATTACCACAGACAGGCTTATCACTGTCTCCATCACCTCACACAGTGTCAACAGCAATTCCCATTAAAAGCTCCAGCATTTGCCTAAACATCAGCACCAAGCCTGCCCTACCCTCCCATGTCAGCAGCAGGGCAACAGAAGTTCCATAAGACATTAATTTTACTCTTCAGCAATTCTTGCACCCTTGATAACTTTTGTCCTGTTTTAGGGCATATTTGGGAGAAAAACTGTGTGCTTCTTCTTCCCCCCTCTTCGCTCTCAGGACCAGTCTTAAAAGTGCAAAACTTATTTCTGGATTAACCAGATGAATGGGGATATGAGCATCATAAAGTCACCCCAGGACAACTTCACTTGCTGGAATATCCTGACTTTGCTCTAGTAATACCAAGACTCTTTTAGAACACAAGCATTGTGGTGGATTTCTTAAGCATATACCTGAAACAAGAACTCTGCAGGCATGCACAGATTTCACTCAGAGTCACTATGATTTCAAATGCAAGCCATTTGATTTGATTGCCAAAAATCTCTGCTCATCCTGACTCATAGTTCACGTATGCAGTACACAGATATTTAAAGGAGTCATCCAAGAAGAGAAGAACACTGCTTTTTTTTGTTTTTGGTGGGTCCTGCAGCACACAGTCTGTCTGACAGGGATTGATAGGCACAATTTAAATCACTCCACTGCTGCACTGATATGGGTGGTGCAACACAGCTGGGACACCAAGCTTATTTCTGTTTTAAAGTGACTTCATAAAAACTTTTATCCCAGTGTTTGATGCCAGGTTATGGCACATTAGTCAGAATGTTGAGTTCCTAGGTTTTCTCAAAGCTCACGAGGTTTGTAAGACTTCAGCACAAACAATTTCTGCCTTAAAAACAAAGTATGATGCTCCTTGGGTGAATCACCAAATCCACTTGCTCTCCAATTAAAGGAGATCTTTCTTCCCCTAATAATTTGTTTTGCAAGTTACACAACATCTTTCTCCTAATCTGATTTCAAAGGCCACATCACACTCGGAAGGCAGCCCCTTTCAGAAATGTGGTTTGTAGGAAGTGGAGAATCCTGCACTGAACAGCTCCCACACAGACCTGGAGGGAACCTGGGGGTAAAGCAGCATGTGTTAGCATGGCCCTCACCACCACGTGCTGCTTCTGCTAATCCTAAAGGGACGGGAGATATTAACTGGAATTAAAACCACCACCAAAAACCACCGGCCATGTTAATTTCTAGTTAGGGAGTGCTCTAACACTCCAGAGCACCCCAAATCCTGTTACAGCACCTCTCTTCAAGCACTGACTCACAGAACCACGGGTGTTTGAAAGGATCACATTCTTTTCTCAGGGCAGCCCAAACTCCTGCCCAAGAAGCAGGGTCACCCACCAAATTCACATCAGCATTCTAAAGATTCTATCCAGGTTCAGAACTTGAAAACCTCCAAGAACAGCAATTTCAGTGTCTCTGACCAAAAAATCCTTTCAATCATCTTCCCCTTTTAGTCTCCTCTCCAGCTCCTTTTTAGGACCTCTGTGTTCACTTCTTCTACCATGAACTTCTGTCAAGAAGTCTGACTTCAGCTTCTCAACCAAAATGACGCTCAGCCTTGGTAAGCTACGCCAGCTCCGTCACACCAGAGCTGGCACTCTCAAGCACTTCCCATTCCCTAGGTCCCTGACAGAATTATCTATTTCCCATGTGACTGAAGCGTGGAGGAGAGCAAAGAACATCTGAGTAAAGCATTAACCAACAGAGGAATCCCAGCAATCTCCCTGACAACCTTAATTTAGTCTGTTTGCCCTAGCAGAACAGGCATGCTTTAAAACAAGCAAATTAGCATGTTGCCAAACCCATGGAACTGCTCTCTGCCACCTCCTGCCAGCCTATTCTCAGGGCTGACGTGAGATCAGATGATTGTTTGCCAAAACAATCTAGATTTTTTCTGCCCATTTCACTGTAAACAAAAGTGACGATAAAAATACCAATCATTTATTCCAACCTCTAGCCTTTAAACCAGAAAAAAAGAGGAAAAAAAAATCCTAAAACACCAACCCGGAGCTCCTCAGCAGCAGTTGAGTCCAGGTGCTCTTAACACTGATATCAAACTGCAGTAAAATACCCCAGTTTACACACTACTACTGTAAAAACTGGAACTAAATTCCCATTGTGCAGCTCAGAAATTGTATGAAACCTGAACACCTCTCCCAACTACCTAAAGCAGAAAATAAATGAATTAGTAGTTCTGATCCAGCTCACCTTTAACATTTGTGCGTGTATATAGTCAATTGTCTTTCAGAGAAATACTTTAAAGCATTGTTTTCCTTCCCAGCACAGATTCTCTCTCAACAGCCCAGTTCTACTTCCTGTCCATCAGGAAAAAATGCCACTGATCAAGCTGCAGCCCTTAAACCCCCCCAGACAAACCATTGCACTTCTGCAGGCCAAGCAGCACTGCACACCTTTTAGTTTCAGATGAAGAGAACAGGGAAATCAAAAACTTCCACCTTTCTATTCTAGTTTCCCTTCCCTCAGGATAATGACTTCAGTTCCTAGCCCTCTGTCACCTAGAGCCATTTTTATCATATAAAAATCATTCCTCTGGACTTCTTCCCAAGGATTTGTCTAATTTCAGCTCCTGTGCCAGGAACCAAAAATACATTCTCCTCTGTGTGTAGCTGCACACCCTCTCCCAGCAAGGCCTTGCTCAGCACCCCCCTGATGTGTGGAATAAGTTCTGGGAGGAGGCACACTCCTGCCAGCACACTGAGCTCCCGGAATTACACCCAGCACATGACAGGGAGTGCAGGTTGATTCATCTCTGTGACTCCAGTGAAACTCCATGAATTGTAAGTTACAAAGATGAACCAAGAAAATCTCCACACCCAGCTGGGAGGAACTTTGTGTATGAGCTCAGTGACAACTCAGCAGAGCACAAACAGCGTGGCCTCTCTGCCACAAGTCCCAAACACGCCTTTATCTTGCACAAAAGAGAGCAGCGATGAGGTGCAAGTAAGAGTGCTCTCCCAGTGCCTGAAGACACTGCCAGCCCCAGAAGCAATTCCTCACTCAAATTAAAGGCAGCAACATTTCATAGGATTAATCTCCTGTATAATGGATGAAGCTTTTCCCTGATTACAGGCTTGTTCTTCCCGTACAAACCCGTGGTAGGAGTTGGTAAATCTGGCTGTCCAGTCACCCTAACTCAATTGAAAGCACACCTGAATGCCACTCTTTTTTCTCCCTCAAAGTAAATCTCTGTTCATGTCAGGTTCATACACCATTTGTGCACATCGTGTCCAGAGTGAAAAAAATCTGCTTTCTTATTCAACCCACTCACTCAATTATATCATCAAAGGCCAGCCACTTACCCCACAGAGCAAAACTATCTTTCTGAAGGCTCTGATTTGAGCAACATATCCCTGCTCTGATCCAGAGTGCTGCTGGACTGCAATCATCCACCCCCTCAAGAAACAAAAGCATACTGCTGTGAATGAAATCAAATATTAACATAATGTTCTTTTTTCCCACTCAATGGAACAATGAAAGTTTATTCTAGTGATTCTAGAATAACTGAATAGACCATGCAGTGGAAATAGTCATCCTGTTCAATCCAATTTTGAGCTCATTTCACTTTGATTTTTTCAAATTATGTGTTTCTATCAGAACAGAGTTCTCTTCTGCTAGAGCAAAATTCAAATTTATGTTCACAGCTTCCAACAGAAGCACTTCCCTGAGTGATTTTTGAATCAGTTCCCTGCAGGAATCTCCAGGCAGCCTTCTTAGGTACTTTAGCAGGAAATAGTGGAGGTACTATAAACACCCTCAAAGGTATTGTTTATACAAAGTTTATCCTATGCAAGGAAACAGGAGTTTGTTTCCAATAACACCATGAAACAAAACAAGACACCACATCTGCTTATCTTTTGCCAAGATACACTTTGTCACTTTTAATACAAACACAGTTCAAGTCATTCATGCAACTGTCATCCTCTGAAACAAGGATAACTTTCAGTAACTTTTCCATGTCTCAATGTTATATATTCACCAACTTCCCCAAAGGCTAACTTCGTGCTCAGCGCAAAGAAAACAAACAAAACAAGAGAAAACCCCAAACAAACAACAGGAACCCAAACTGCGGTTGTCAGGATAATTAATCTAAAGCTCTATACTCACTAAAAGTTACACATGGTGGGAAAACTTCAATACTCAATTTCACCTGCGTCGGGGAAAGACCTTGCAACAGGTTAAATAAAGTTTGCAACTTTAGTAATCTCTCCAAGGAGAAGATTCAGAGAGTTTTAAGTGCCTGCTACACTGTTGCTCTTGGAAATACAACTCAGAACTATCTAAATTGGGTAGATTCAACAAGTGCAACTAACAAATGTAAACAATCAATGCTAAACACTGTCACATTAGCTCGTTTTGCTACTGCAGCATTTATGAACTGTGATACAACCCAGTGATGCTGCCGCCTGTATTTCCACTTATCAGGTCTGTCAGTAAAAAAAAAAAAAAAATCAAAGAGCGTAGCCAAACTGCAGCCCTAAAACCGATTTACTTTACAAAAACCATCAGGCACCACCCAGTTTCTTAAATAATTTCCCCATTAAGTGAGAGGTTGGCAAGCACGTGGTTGGCATCCCGACCGCCAGCGTTCTGGATTGTTCAGCCGCAGGCAGCCGCGCCCGGCTGTGCGGCGGAGCGGGGCAGAGGCTGCGGGGCGGACGCTGCGGGGCGGAGGTTGCGGGGCGGAGGTTGCGGGACAGACGCTGCGGGGCGGAGGTTGCGGAGCTCAAGCTGCGGGCGGAGGTTGCGGGGCGGAGGCTGCGGGGCGGAGGTTGCGGGGCAGACGCTGCGGGGCAGAGGCTGTCGGTGCTGCCGCCCCCCGAGCGTGGGGAGCCCCGCGAACCCGCCCCCCGAGCGTGGGGAGCCCCGCGAACCCCCAGGGCCCCGGGCACGGCACCGCGGCCCGGCCCTTCGGGGCGCTGCCCCCGCGGAGCCCCCGAGAGCCGCGCGGAGCCCTCCACGCCCGCCGAGGCTCCCTCGTCCCGCCGCAGCCCGGCCGCCCGCCGCGCTCACCAGCTTGGGCTTGTTCCGGCTCTCCTCTTCCGCGGCGCGCCCGCCGCGCTTGGCGTTCATCCTGCCGGAGCTCAGCGGCTCCTCGCCGCCCGCGCCCGGAGCCGCGTGTCCGTCCATGGCTCCGCGGGGCCGAGCCGAGCCGGGCCGGGCCGAG
>QUSF01000018.1:13304702-13341891 GCA_003676055.1 Chloebia gouldiae | reverse complement strand
CACTGTGGGACAGTGGGACAGTGGGACAGTGACCTGTGGGACAGTGTCACTGTGGGACAGTGTCACTGTGGGACAGTGTCACTGTGGGACAGTGTCACTGTGGGACAGTGGGACAGTGTCACTGTGGGACAGTGGGACAGTGTCACTGTGGGTCTGCAACCCCCGGCTCGCCTCGCCTTGGGCACGCCCAGGGATGCGGCGGCCTCAGCGCAGCCTGCCCAGAGCAGCTGTGGCCGCCCCATCCTCACAGGCGAGGATTTCTGCCTAATGCCGAATGGAAACTGTGAAAAAACGCATATTTTATGGTCGGCTTTCGGCAATTATTACAGTTAATATTATATGTGTAATGTTAGAAAGTTATGCTGTATCAATTCTTTAAGTAGTATGTGAAATATAGTTTTAGGTTTTAACATAATGTTAAAATAGAGACTATGTATGTGGGGGAATTTTTTTTTGTTTTGTTTTTTTTTTTTTAGGAATGAGATACTCACTTTGAGGAACACCTAAATCTTCCAGAGAAAAGGAATTTATGGTTTTCTTATCAGAAGAAGCTAATTTTTTCAGGCCTTGCTCAGACTGGAAGATGCCTTGGGGATTAAAGGAAACAGTTGACATACAACAGAGTTTCTTGTTTTAAATAGAATGTATGCATAACCTGAAGGATATATGAATATGCAACAGGCTATTGCTTTTAACGTTATTCCTTTGTTCACAAGACATGCTTTTCGTGACTTAGTGTCCGAGAGCATCTGTACACATTATGGATGTCCATAATTCTTTACTTTTTATTGTCTTGTAATTGTTCTAATTCTAAACTTTATTCCTCTAATTGTAATACTATTTTTATAACGATTTTATTATTATTAAACTTTTAAAATTTAAAAAACCAAGTGATTGGCGTTTTTCACAGAAACCTTTGCTCTTCCAGCTTGAACCCATTCCCCCGTGTTCTGTCACTATGTGCTCTTGTAAATTGTCTTGCCTGGTCTCTGGTGAAAGTTCCTGGCAGTTCTGGAAGGCTGCTGAGAGCACCCCAAAGCTGCCTCTTTATTCTCCAGCTCAATGATATCCAACTCATCTACCCATGGCTTGCAACAATGAAAAATTGCTTAAACATTTCTGTGGATTCCAGAATCCCTTCGGCTGAGCCTCACTGTGTAAACTGAAGGACTCTCGGGATGCTCTGTATGAGCATGGACAGGAAAATCAAGGGTCACACGTCTGGTTATTAAAGGCATCATGTTGACAGATGTCTTCAGCTCAATTTTTTAAAGAAAAATATGCATTTTTTGTTGGTACAGCTGAATCGATACCTGCTAAATTTTGTTGAGAAAGCAGCCATGAACAATGCCATGACCTGTTGTTTTGGTGGGACAAGGGCAATCCTTTGGAGTTCACACTCAGATATAAATTTATCCATTTATTGTCCTCTAGCAGAGAGTCCAAAAGGCAAACAAGACAGAATAGTGAATTTGTGATCTCTGTCTAGTACATACACAGTGAGGCAAAGCCTGAGATTCAGGGGGCTCTCTGCATTGTGACTCTCTGAGGCTTACCTGAGTTCTGGGGGAAGTATTTATTATTTAAATCCAGCAATGAAAACCTGTTGATAAAATCTGACAATACCAGCTTTCAAATAAATGACAGCTCTAAAACTGGCAGGTGTCTTGAAATCAAAGTAGAATCTTGGCAGCAGAAGTTAGGAGGTTATAAAATAGGCCAGCTCTGTCTAGGTACTCTGTTCTAAAATTTCCTTTGAGATTCATCTCTTCCTTCCTGTATAAATCTCCCTATTTTCATTCTGATGATATTAACAATAATTATTTTAATAATAATTATTTATGATACCGTCTTATGCCTAAGTTGAAATTTGATGAAATTTCAACTTAAGTTGAAATCAAGTAATCATTAACTTAAGCACTTATTTGCAATGTCAGGCAATGTAATGTTATTTCCAACTACATCCAATTATAGTTTACAGGATGTCATTCTACAGCAACGGTTTAGCAATGGTTGGTTAAAAATAAATGCTCAAATCTGTTTTTTCTTCTTTTCAGTTAGCTCTAATGACCAGTTTGGGTTTTCTCTGCTGTCTCTATTTTTCTGTATTAAGCAGCACCCATATCTGGAGCATGAAATTCAGTCAGTCCACATTCAGAGAAAACAGAAGAATTTCCAAATTTCCAAGGATTTGTGCCAATCCTGGCACAAATTTAAGAGTTTTTAAACCAAATTCTGTAGCACTGTTTGTTCAGCATAACTCTTAAGTGCTCAGGAACTTTTTGTCCTTGAATTTTCTAAATTTGCCACAGTGCTGCTCATACTGCACTTGCGAAGTGTTCTTCAGTAAAACCTTTACACTAACTGACCTCTAAGATTCAGGAGCAGCTGGCACAACATGCCAAAAATAATCTGTGGTGTGAGTGAAAGCAAGTGCACATGTGAGAAATCGAGAAAACTGAGCAAGTGTACAGTCAGGCCTTGAGTTGATCTAGTTGTGATGGAGTAAAACTCAGATCACATTCCTGACATTAGCAAAACATGAAGAAAAGCACTGAAGTCAGGTGTGGGGACACCACACAGCACTGCAAACATCACAGGGGATTTGCTGTTTCCTTGCTGGTACGTGGTAATGAATGTACCCTTGTGTGAGTGATGGAGAAAAGATGTGCGAGCATCAGGCTGCAGCTGCATCATCTGATGAAAAGTCATCCCACAGCTGCTCTTAGTTCCCCTTCCTGGGTTTGCCTGCTCTCCTGGGACAGATAGCTGCTTGCTTACTGGAGTGGTTTCATTTTTTATACTCTGCTTTACAAATGCTTTGCAAGTCTCCATTTGGAGATTTCAGCTGTGGCTTAAAATTGTCTGTGTTGTACAAAACATTGCTCCAGGATTTGCTGGAGACCTGCTTTATAAAGCTTGCCATAGATGAAGTGTCATTAGATCCACTTCACAGCCTCCTCAGCAGAAGTTAAAGCCTCTTGTTTTCTTTTGGAAAATGTTTTTAGTCATCCTGCTGCATTTTAGTGTTTTTCCCCCACCCCACTCCAGTTTCCAGGACCGAGAAGCAAATATTCCATGTATGAACTAAGGACCTTTATGACCATATAAACTCTGCAGGTAGTTCCAAACAAAAGGAGCGAAGAGAAATAACGTAGCTATCCCAATCAGGAAACATTTACAGGGAAAAGCCCCTCAACACCAAAACAAAACAAACAAAAAACACTCCAGAAAACCACAACTCTGCCTAAGGCAGGCAGAAAAACCTCATTTTGGCAGACACTGCAATGCAGTATTTTGGCTCAACTCCGAGAGCAACAGTGCGGCCTGAGGGTGGAAACGAGTAGTTGTACAAACTGTTCTTAACTTGGCTTCATCTCTGAAGCAAATGGATTTCAGAACTATTTATTCCAAATATCATTTCACAACACTGCAAACATGCAAACTCCAAAAAGCCGCTGCTCTGTAGGTGCTGACATTTCTCCTTCTGTGTAATCTCAGTCCCATTCGGTCACACAAGCACGGCAGCTCACAGAGATCACACAATTACCTGACAGCAAAATGATCAGACACTGATAAGCATGAGGCATTCTGAGCACCCCCAAACGTGCCTCATTTTCTATCTGAACTGATAAAATCAGCCTTTGAGGATGGCTGGCTAACCCAGCAAAATGAGATCTTACAGCTCTTAACACTCCCTCTAAACAGACCAAAAGGTCAATCATGCAGGGTTGCAGAAGGCACTCACTCCAAGAACATCCGAAAAGGAAAATGATTCTGGATGTATGAGAATTCATCATTCAGTGGTAGAATTTCCATTTGCTAGACAAGGCATAGGCTTCTGCTTGAAAAGTGCAGTTGACAGATCACCAGAGCAGCGATTCAGTTTTCAGTCCCTGGGAAATGTTCTGTTCTCCAGAACATTTCTAGAACTGAAGAGGAAAGTTAGCAGAAATATTCTGTTCTCCAGAACATTTCTAGAACTGAAGAGGAAAGTTAACAGTGTTGGAGTCTTTGTCCTAACTGCACTGGAGGAAAAATAAAAAAAAAAAAAGGTAATTACTCTGTATGCTACCAGAAGAGAAAACACAGTATTTAACTTAACCACAAACAGGAAATATGTTGCTAAGACACCCAGCAGTACATTTGCAGCTTTTCATCCAGAAATTCTATGTCATTAGCACAACCACTGTACCACAGAAAACACACCACAGTCCTTCCCCTGCTCTGTTAGGCTGGAAGCTCTTCTTTCTTCTTGATCAGGGTCATCACTGCAATGTTTACTCTCCTGTCTCTTCCTCCTTTTTGCAGTTTTAGTTGGAATCGATTTACCTCTAGGAATTTTTAAAAATTCCTGATTTTATCTTCATATGGAAATCAGCCTAAGCTTGTTTACAGTGCATGAGAATGTGGTAAATAACAAGAAAAGCATGGGGTTGAATAGCTTATCTTAACAGGTGGGAAAATAGGATTAGAAGTATTAACTGCTAAGCAATTAAAATAAATGAAGAGCGTTAATTGCATATGAATAGTCTCTATTGACAAAATTACTTCGCTTCCTAAACAATACTCTCTGAGACTAGTTAATAAATATTATTTATTTGCAAACTCAAATCCACAGAAAATCCACTCACTGATAATTCAAAGAATTATTTGTTTGCTAAAACTTCATTTAATCTAAACCATAATTTCCTGGAGGCAATAATTGAACACTCCATAGTGTTTCTGTAAATGAAGCAACAAGAAGTTACTGTCACACATGTAAAAAAATTTATTAGTGATTTGAAGGTACATTAAAACATCTTACATTAACCTTTTAACAAATGTGAATTAAAACCAGAGCTGATTCTGAACATTCCTTGAAATGGCTCAGGATGACACTTAGCAAGGTTCATTCTCCCTGGCTGCAGTTTGTGTTTAACCAGATGTGAGGTGGCTGCACCACAGCTCATTTATTGGGCCTTAAACTTTTCAGTTCCGAGATAATTTACATGTTTTGCCTTGTAGGAAGGGGAAGTTGAGTTTCCCACCTATTGTTTAGGAAAGATTTCATGGTGAGTATGTGGGGGAGGTAATTGTGCTCACAGCAAAACTCCACTTCAACCTGACTGACTAAATCCAACTCTGACTAAAAATCTAAAGCTGGACAAGTTATACCTTTATTAAATGATACAGTAAATATATGTAAAAATATGATGTTTACTTGTGTCAAGGCACTTTTTTCATCAAACTGAATAATTGTTTTAATCTAAAAAAAAAAATCATTAGAGATTTTAATTTACTCCAGGCCAGGCTCCCCTAATACTTAGGAAACAAAACATCAATGCAGTTTTTAGGTTTATATTTTCCAAAGTGTTACTTCTCTGTTACAAACATTTCCCCTCCTCAAAGCAATGAACTGATTTAGGTGAATTGTCTTGTCACTCTTTTCTCCATTTTGACCCCTCAGTCTATAATTCTAGATCCTAATGAGGTTTGTCTTCTCC
Organism: Chloebia gouldiae; assembly: GCA_003676055.1. Classification (NCBI taxonomy): domain Eukaryota; kingdom Metazoa; phylum Chordata; class Aves; order Passeriformes; family Passeridae; genus Chloebia; species Chloebia gouldiae. The sequence goes on along the minus strand of QUSF01000018.1, from coordinate 13,336,405 downwards.
AAAAGATTTTCTGCTTCCAGGTTTTAAGAGAACAGTAAGAAAACATAGTTCTTGCTCCATTCATGTTTTTTAGAAACGTGAAATGTATAAAAAATAGCACAGGATTATTTCAGAGAAGTGTAAAAAAATACAGGAATTATTTTGCTTGATTTTGGACTTTTCCCACAAGAAAAACTGAGAAAACTGATGATAGGTGAAGTAATAGTAATTAGTTAATAATTGATTCTCTTTTTTTTGCTTTATCTTTCAAATATTCTATTCCATAGAATAATCAGAACTTTTGTATTAGTACTTCTGTTTTTTCCCCCAGGATTTTATATTCTAGGAAACATCAGCTCAATGTTAATAAAACCCATTTATGTCTCATAATACTTCATGAGTTTTCTTCCAAGCCTGAAAGAACTGGAGATGATCGGTATAGGGAGAAAAAAAAATGTTAGCATTGCCACTAAACACTGTATCCCACTTTTTAAACATACAATTATTATTACTCATATGTGCTACCCTACCTTGCAATTTTTAACAATATAATACATCTTTTTGATTTAGAGTCAAGTTCCTACAGTAACTGTGGATTTAAATAGAGCATTCAAGGTCTCAGTAAAAGCTGCTGATTTTTCACTCTTTTTCTGTCATCTCTGGTGTTTTAGGCACCCAGCACCTCTGTTCTGTTTGTCCCTGACAGTGCAATTCTGTCACTGCCTGCACTTCTGCAGAAGGAAACTGAAAACCTTCACACTGGGACTTTTATTTTCCCCTTGAAGGCTCCTGGAGGCTTTTCCTCTGTTCTGCACGTCTCCCCACGGCCCCATGGCTGAGTTCTCAGCTTATCTTACTGTGGGATCTTCCCCAAATTGTTTAGAAAACATCTTTTGATGTTCGTATCTCACAGCACAATTTGCTCCTCAAACATGACTGAACTGTTCAAAATAAACTCCTTTCCTTTACTACAAGGCTTCCCTTGACCACATTCAGCACGAGACCTTTCTACTTATCTTGCTTTTGTACATCTTCACAGCTTTTCACAAAAACTAAATACCACAGCAATTTGCTTAATAAACCACATTTCTATAGCTGCCCAGGGCCACTCAAAGCACAACAGAACCAAACTGGGTATTTAATGGTCAGGCTGGGAACTTTCCTACTGTGTTTATTTTGTTTGCAAAGAAAGCTCTATCACAGTGTTTATAAGTTCTGTACATGATACAAACCCTAACAAATACAAATTCTACAGTGCAGGGAATAAATAATTATCAGTGAAATGTCCCTGTCCATAGCCCATACTTCAACAAGCAGATTTCTGGGTGGAAATAAAGTTCATTTTGGTGAAATAATGCACATGATGAAGGCATTAGTAATACTAATGAAGAGCTTCCAGGCAGATGGACAAAAATAGGCCTGATTAAAGTTAAAGATCATGTTACAAAATCTTTGTTCCAATTGTTCAATGGAAGAGTAAGATAAAAACTTGTGGAATGTTCACCCGTGGTCATTGCCTGTTCAGCACATTAATAATAGTTTCACTTAGTAAAAAGAAATGGATTTTTACTTTGTAATTAACTGTTCTGCCCTGTGGGAAGCACATAGCATTGATTGGGGGCATATGGAGGGGCCTCCATCCCCACATCTGGACCAAAGGTTTTCCATGGCTATGCTAACTCCATTAAAGCCCATTTCTGGGGACAATAAAGGGACACATTATACAAATGTGTCCTTTTACAGGAGCTAACAGTGGGATTATTTAAACAGCTTCTTTCAAGGTATGATGGTATGCAGTGGTATGATGCAGTTGTTTAGTATGGAAACTGATTTTATTATATAATTTCATCACGTTATTTAAAAGACTGAGTTAAATACCTTGAAAAGCAGGTATTGCAGCTTTGAGGAATGAGAAGAATTACACTCAGCAGGAATGTTTTTGGTATACTCCCTATGTTGATTTTGGTTCACTCAATATCTGGGTTTAATTTAAGAGTCTTTAGTAACTTTCACTGAAATCAACTGTGTGTTTATCTTTTCCGAGGGAAAAACCTGGCTCTGAAATCAAATATGCACCTCTGTCATCCAGCACAATTCCAGCAGGATGGGACTGTGTAAAATACTGCAGAAAACAAGGATCTGCTCTTCTTCTACGTTTTTGGTTTGTTCTGAATTAGTCTTCTTTTTGTGTCTGTTATTTCCTTAAATATTGCTCACACCAAAGTCACTTGTGAAAAGCAAAATTCTGCAACCTGTAATCAAAATTCTCTGCTTGTCCACTTAGTCCTTTTTATAAATGAATGAAGATGGCATGTGCTAAAATAGTGAGAAGCAAGATTAACTCTGATCTCCTGCACATGCACAATGGTCTATTTTTAACCACAGAAGTGGCTGAAGATGGGTTTGAGGCTCAGCCCCAGAGAACACACCTTAGACTTGATTTAGTGTAAGAAGAGGTGACTCTCAGGTTGGCAGTGGTTTGTATTTCCCTCACTTTATCCATGCAAAGTGGATTTGCTCAGCAGCCTGAGCGAATTTAGCAATACAAAACTAATAAGGGAAAATAAAACAATAGTTCTCTGCCAGGTGAGTGTGCTGAGCCAATCCTCACCTGTAGAGTCCCCAGCTCTGGCAGAAGGAAAGGGCATAAATGTGGCAGTGAGAGATTGCCAGGCTAACAGCAATATTCCCTCACCTCTAACTCTCCACTGCAAGTGCTCTGATTGATGAGATGTGACAGTTTATATTGTGAAAATTGGCGAGGTTTTTATCCTTTCCTGCTGCCACTTAGGGACCGGCCCTGTGCACCAGGCTGCCACAGCTCTCAGCTGTGTGTGAGGATCTATAGAAGCTGTGCAAAGAGGGCAAAGTCTAGAGGCTGAGGGCAAGTTAAACTCATCAGCCATATCAGTGGAATCAGAACTCTTTGTCATCGTGTTTTTTATTGGGTCCTCAGTATGAACCCAAAGATACCAATGCAAACCCTGTCCTGCACAGGCCTCTCTGGAGGAACACGAGCCAGAGCACCTGGCAGATGCTTGTTCCATTACAGGAAGGTGACACAACACTGCAGGGGTAGGGATGGGACAAAAAATGCAAGTTTTCTGTGTAGGAGAGTATAGGTTCCATTTGCAGGAATGGTTATTATCCATTTTCTTGAAGAACCTGATGTTTCTGACAGTCTCAAATCTTTCGAATAGAAATGGTATGGAAATCTGTGGATGGAATTCTCCAAGGAGAATATAGCAAGTAGAGAGAGTTAAAATCCAGAGGAGAGAGCACTGTAATCTTCACAGCCAGCTGGAGAGAGGTGAGACTGTCCACCAGGAGCAAGAAGAGGTGGCTGTGTCACCTGCTGAAGGTGTCAGATGGCGCAGGAAAGGTTTCCCAGCTGCACCAGAAGGTCACTCCAAACATCACTGAGTGGTTTCCCTGCAGTCTAAAGGGGTGGACCTGGCATGGATCCCTCTGGCTCCTGTCTCTGCTGGAATTTTGGGGTTCTGTTATTACATGGCTATTGCTGGTTGGGGGGATTGGTCTCTTTAAATTCTCCAAAGGCGATTTGAACCTCCCACCCCCGAATTAAGGGCATGATTTTAACAATCTGAGAAGAGAGGGAGCATTCACACTTTGGGGACTGCCTCTGTACAGGTAACAGCTTGCTGGGTTCTGAAGGTTTTGCTGTAAAGTTTCTTTTTTATCTTTTTCCATGTATAATTCTGCTAATGGAATGTTGTTAGCTGGAAGTTGCTTCACATTTTATTTGGACTTTGGTGTCACTTTAGAACATTAGGTCTGCTGTGAAAGGAATTAGATTCTTTTTCTGGCTGTTACCCTTTCCTGTCTCCTGGTGCTTTCCACTGTGTGCACCAAACGCTCATGTGACTGGTGTTAAGGGAATTGCTAAAGTGATCTGGGTTAAAATTTACCTTGTTTGAAAAAATACCAGCATCCAGTACTTCTGTGGCAGCAGAAGAGCTTTCCTGCATTTAATTACGTTTAGGCCAAACAGTTGAAATAAAGAGGAATGTTTTTGTTTACTTCTGGTCTTTTTTGCTTCTTAATGTAAAATTTTAAATAAACTCATGGTTTTAGGTCATCCTGTGAATTCAAAAGGGCATTTGTGGTTTTGTCTGTTATTTCCTTTTATGTTTATGAACCTACTACTGTTGTAAAACTTTTTTTTGAAACTTCTAGGTACTTCATAAAATCCCATTGTGTTAGTATGACTAAAATTTCTCTTCCTACTTTGTGTTCTACTAATTTAATTCTAGTGTAATCTGATTAGTGGTTAACCTGTTAAATTATCTCTTGAAATTATTTTTCTGAAGTCAATCTGTGCTTTAAAAAAAACTCTTTTTTCTGTCCTTCATAACCAAATGTCTGTCCCAGACCAGTATCTATAACTAAGAATCTACTTTAAGCTTATTCTGTAGGTGGCTTCATCATGGCTTTTTCTCTGTAGACCACAGTGTTCCTTGAATTTTTTTTTCTAGCAATACAAAACTATATTTATTTCTAATTTCCAGCTGGCTAAACAAGCCTTGGCTGCAGTGTGCTCCAACAGGAGAAGGCAGAATAAATCTTGATACAGAGCAGTGCCCAAAATTCCCTTTGGCTCAGCTGGAGGGACAGAGAGTGACACCACAGGGCTCAGGCTTGGGACTGGTAAACTTTTTTTAAAATATTCCTTTCTAGATTTGCTTTCTGATAGAAAATTCAGTAATTCCAGGCTGCAGGGGCTCAGGTTTGGGTTTGAGGAGTGTTTGGGAGGCCTCATCTGAGTGAGGTCCCAATCCCTTAATGCAATTCCACTGGCACTGGCTCATGGGTGGCAGACTCGAGGTAAAAATGTTTTGACTCTATGAATTTTTAGATAAGGGAGATGACATCATTGTGAACCACTCCCTGTTTCTAACAACTGAGAGGTTATTTTAAGTTTCATAATGTTTTCTTTGGTTAATTGGGGATCTTGGGCTTTGCATTCATTATGTCACACACCCTGAAATCCTGAACAGTACATTCCACAGATTTCAGTAAAATCTTATTTATTATGATAGGAGAGGTAATCAAGTCAACATTTCTCTGCTGCTAAATATAGCAGCAAGCTGCTTATGAGTCAGAGCCCCAGCAGATAATTCTGCATATCAGTGAAAGCTCCATTGGCTCTCTGTCATGTTCCTTATGGGACAAACAACAGCTTGGATCTTGCTTGTTCTCCCACTGCAGGAAGCACTTTGCAGTGCTCACTGTAGTGAGGTTATGTTTGTAAGGGACCCCACAGCTGCATCATGTAATTGTTCTGGAGCACAACACACAGCACACTTGGAGATTTACACTCTCATAGCCATTGCTGATTAGTAACTAAGCTTTCAAGTATTCAAAAATACAGTTTCCATACACAACAGCAGTTAAGGGCAACTTACTGGATAAACACATCCAGAGTTTAAACAGTGATAAAAACATCCAAAACTAGAAGTATATAAATTTTAAAGCAGTTTTAAAAGTCTTTGGATGTTGTTGCAGGTTTTTAGGTGGGAAAAGTGTAAACTCATATTAGTAAATAAAGTGGTAGATAATAATAATTTTCATAATTTCTTCCTAACTACAATAATTTGGGGAAAAACTTCCAGTTCTTTGTACATCACCTGCCCAGTACTTTTTCCTTTTTTTAATATGATCTATAAAATACAAAAGGAGCTGTTCAGCAGCAGCTTGTTAGACTTGTTAAATGTGATTGCTACATTATGTCCAGTGCTTACACTTATTTCTGTATACATATTCTTGTATTAAGATGGCAGAATAAGAAGCTTGTTATCATGTCAGCTTAGTGGAGCAGGAGCACTGTGTGTGTAAGCAGCTGGGCACTTACTGAGACGGAGGAAACAGTTTTTGTTTGTTCCTGACTGACTGATTCAGCTTGGGCTTTCCCTGTGTGGCCCGTGGGTTCTGTCCATCCCATGACCTCTCCCCAGCAGTGACTGGCACGTTCAGCAAGCAGTGATGGCATTCCCAGTGCCCAGCTCTGGGTGGGAGAGTGAAATGCCCAGTTTTGGGCAGAGCTGCAGGGACCAGGGCTTCCCTCTCAGACTGGACACCTCAGTGCCTTTTACTGCTGGTTTCTGCATGCTTATTTACTAATTTACTGTAGGAAACACAAGGAAATAACCATCAGAACTATGAAATAACTCTGTTATTTAATGTTAGGTCCTGGGCTAATGTACTTAGAACTGAAGCTAATAAGGTGTTAAAGAGATGCGCAGCAGCCAAGATTATGTTAATCTGGGTTTAGTGACACAAGCATGAGAATTTTAGAGCTTCTTTTTCAAAATCCCATTCTGAAAACTGAACAAAGGAATTGAGGAGTTTGATTGTCTAAAATGAAATACATCAAGGGCATTAAAATTTTCCTATAACACATTCCTATGATGGCAGCTCCTTTTTTGCATAAAAAGATGGCTTAAAAAAAGATATATGCAAAAACTATTGCTTGAAATTAAATACCTGTTTCTGAAACACAGATTTAATTATTAAAAACGTTGCATCTTTTGGGTTGTAGAATAATTTTGAAGAAAAAAGTGGTCCAGGTAGTTAGTGTGAATAGCTTCTTTGGCTTCTTTTGGTTTGGGTTTTAGTATAGAACTACCTTCATAAACAACTGTATCATGTTTGCATATTGTCCTCTTTGGAAGTCAAAGTGTGATTACAAAGTAGTTCTTGTATTAATTAGCCTTGCACTGGTGACCACAAGTGCTATTCAGATGTACAGGGTTATTATTTCTGCCTGTCTGTACCTTAAACTTGGCTGGACTTCCTATTCAGCAAGGAAATACATGCTTTGTACAAATGAGAACAACCTGAAACGCTAAGAAAAGGTTGGAATTATTGGTTATACTGCTAAAGGACTGGCTCGTTTGGGAGCTCTTTAGTGGTGCATTGCAGGAATGTGCTGCCATGTGGAGCTGTGAGCAGCTCACGGGGCAGAGGCACTGAGAAGAAAAATCTCAGTATTTCTGGGTTTTAACTTCGTGCAGCACTGCCTGTTCTCAGGAATGTTCTGGTGTGGCAAGCACATTTCTCTCCCTCTCAGGATTTTTCATAGAGGTGCACAGAGAGAAATGAAAGAGAAAACAATTTCTATTTCTGCTCCTTGTTTTTCCCATGTGGAATGTGTGTGGAGAACTGTTTCCCTGGGGTGATTGCTTGATTGGAGTCTGGTGAGGATTGTTTGAGCTGATGGCCAATCCAACCCACCTGTGTTTAGACTCTCAAAAGAGGGTCACGAGTGGTGTAAGAGAGTTACAGAAAGTAGGATGTAGTTTTAGTATCTTCTTTTTATATAGTATATTATTGTATTTTAGTATAGTTATAATAAAAAGATAATTCAGCCTTCTGAATTGAGTCAGACATCGTTATTTCTTCCCATTGAGTTTGCCTGCATTTACAATATTCTGGTGCTCATTTTTCCTGTGCATTCCCAGCCAGCAGCCCTGAACAAGCTGGAATGGACCTGATTCATGGCTGACAACAAGAAATCTTTCACCCTCCTGCTGTTACCCTGCTCAGAGGTGCTTTTATCCCGGAGTTTGTGGCTGCCTGACAGCACTGACCTGTTTGTCCATCTCTGTTTCTCTGTGTGCAGTAGGAGCTCGGAGCACTGCGGCACCAGGGCTGTGTCGGAGCTGCTTCGTCCTTCAGGTCTGTCCCACCTCCTGCTGGTGCCCAGCAGCTGCACAGCCTTGGGAACAGCGCTGAAAGATGAGGGAAGGGACAACAGAAGAATGGGAAAACCTCATCTTCCAAAAGTCAGGGATCCTGAGAATATGTGGGCTTCCCACCCTGCCCTTATTGGTACAAACTGGCTGCGGTTCACTCCTACTACCTCAGAGCTTTTCCAGCTTTTAGCTGATCCTACCTTTCCCTGTTTAATCAGGAAATTCACTGTATTCTGTCCTTCATGAGAGCAATTCTCTTGTGAAATGGAAGTGGTGATTTGGAGACTTCATACAACTGTCACACCAACTCACTTGACAGTGATAACACCACCATAAGGGCAGAGAAATGAGGTATATTGGGGGAAAAATACCTTGGTTGACAGGTGCCATAAGCACAGGATAGACCTATGTGAAGAGTGACAAACAAGTATTTACAGGAAGAGAAAGCATATGGATTTTACACAAGTTTTCCTGGGCTTCTTTTTGTTTGGGGTTTGATGGTTTTGTTTCAGGGCTTTTTTTTTTTTTTTTTGTGGGATATATCAGTATGTGTAGACAAACTGAAGCTGTTGTTAGTTACTGATGAATAACATGGCCACAGCTAGCAGGCAGCAGGAAAGAGCTCTTTGTCACACTTCCTTTGGGCTGCTGTGTCACCACCACACATCTGCAGAGCTCCGGGGCACGCCCAGGGCTGAGCCTGAGCAAGGAGTGGGAGCAGCTCACTTTGGGCTGCTGGAATGACGATTTATGGGGTTTGGCCCCTTGTTCTGCTTCTCCTTCTGCATATACAGGACTAAAAGGAAGCTTTCAGTAGTGCCAGTGATGTTCCTGCAGATGTAAGGGCTGCTGCATAGCAGATCTTTGAGTAATGCTGTCACATGGGGAAGGATTAAGTGCTCTGGTTGCTGCACGATCAGTGGAGATGTTTTTGTTTTAATCAAAATGTAAATATAGACAAATTACTGCTTTGAAAAATGTGAGTTCTTAAGCAGCAAAATAAGCATAAACTTTATTTAAAGCATTGAAATCACTCAAAGTCTGCTTAAAACACTATTTTCTAATTGACAGACAAAAGTTCATGGAACACTTCTCCAACTTGAGTTTCTGAGTAGCAAATAGCTGTGGCTGAGGGTCTCTGAGTCATGCTGCAGATCTGTGGTGAACAGTCTGTGTCATCTCAGGGGGAATTGCTGAGCTCTGCTCGATGCCTTTTGGGCATCTCTGAGCTGCTGGCTGTGGTTTGAAGCTCTTGGCAGCAGCGGCAGGGTTTGGGTTTGTAGCGGGGTTGTTTCTGCTTTGAAGTCCTGCATGGAGCTCTGAATGAGTGGTGAGTGAAAGGGAAGTACTCAGCACTTACTGCCAGTGTCCTTTAAACGTTTAATGATGACCAGTATGTTAATTAAAACCTGAGTGAGTGCAGCTGATGATGTCCCACTGTATTTCTGGAGCTGAAACGCAGACCAGACTGAGCCATTATTAAGCACTCCAAAAAAAGGGAGCTGTGCTGGACCTGTTGCTGCATGGAATTCTTGAAGGATTTATTTGGTGGGGATGAGGCAGCAGGCCTAGCTCCTAGGAGAAATTTTGAGTCTGATGGTATTTATAGAGGCAAAATTCTAACAATACAGAATTTAATGAATGGGAAAAAACCCCATTGCTTTCATTATTAGACAATGCTACATATATGCTTTTCATCTTTTATTTAATTTCTATTTTTCTGAACACTCTAATTTAATTCCTTTTCACACTAAGTCAGAACAAATGCTTTGCTTTAGAGAAAGGACTGCATACATGCTTCTTCCTACACTGGCTTTTTGCAGATAAGGCTTTTACTTTGCAGACCTCATTAAGCAGTCAGTTGAGCAGCTAAATGAGTGTTCCAAGTGGTAATGGATACTTACTCCGTGTAAGTACAACAAGATTATGAGATACTGTAAAGCTGAGTGCTTAACTGCACAGGATTATTTATATTACAAATAAGTGCATCAAGTAAATAACTCAGATGTTCACGACAGCAAGGGGATCTCCCACCTGATCACAGAGTAGATCTGGGTCACTAGATAAAGGGTTTTGTTTCCCATTTTGAGTCATGTATCTTCCCTTCTATACATCTGAGCAGATTTTAGCCTTTTATTAAAATAAGGACCATATTTTAAAATATTTAAGGCGGAATGGAATATGAGTAGGCAGAAAGCTTCCAACCAACCATGGTTGTGAAAATCAAGTTGTGTTTTAGCAATCCAATCTGCACGCACTTTAAGTTCTTATTTGGATTTGCAGAATTGCAGCTTCTTGTTAGGATGCTTGGGAAATATTGCAAAACTTGCCTCTATTTCTCCAAGCTGGGATTACAGGTATTTAAATATAAGTAAGTGGAGATTCGAATAGTTGATTCTTTGGTAGTTATGAAAGATTGTAAAAATAAAAACTAAAGGAAGGCTGTTAAAGGAAAATTACTGTGATGAACAGAGGAGTTAGTGAAGCCTGAATTCTCTAAGTGTTTTGCTCAAGTTCTCATATCTAAGGTACAAACTCTGAAATCATTCCAGCAGACGAGGTGCTTGCCTCTATCCCACACAGGTTCTCTGGTGTATAAGGGATAATTTCTGCTGTTTCAGTGCAGAATGAACTGTGGATCTCTCCTCTACATTGCCACATATTTTCAAAGAAGTTTTAAAGGCTGTGTTTTGATATCTCTGGGGGAAATTGGGTTAAAATGGGGATGGAAGAAAGAGATGAAGTATGTGTAAGAGAGGTAGCTCAGGAACTTGGTGAAGAAAGCCTCTGGGCTGCTATCAGAACCTTCCTTGTCAGAATCAGCACAGCATTTGTAACATGAACTGGGGAAGGCTTTAACTGTCCTCTGTCATCTGCTGATATTGGTGTTCTCTAAATAATTAAAGATGACTTTGTTTTCCCTGCCAAGAGACTTGTGGAACAGTAAATAAGCAGTGGGACCATGTCACACTGAGTGGTGAAGGTGCTCTGATCCTCATCATTCTCCCTGCTGCTCTCTGAAGCACATTCTCTACGAACAATTACATTTTTCCCTCAGTAAACCAAGAATTCTGTTTTCTCTGGTTATCTCTCATGAACATTTTTAAATAGGCTCCTGAAAAGCAAGCCAAAGCTTTCCACCACCTCAGCTTGCTCTTCTGTCTCTGAAGTTCTCTGTTGTTACCTGGAGATTTCACAAGAGTTAGTGGCTACAGCACTGCTCTTTTAATTTTATCCAGAAGAAAACCAATTCATAGCTGAGTCTTTGCTAATTATTTCCACTCAGCTTTGTTGCATGCCAGACTTTTTAGTTGTATTTAATGTTGTTGCTCTGGAAATAATCATTAAAGGGAAATGGGTCACCACCACTGTACACTGACAATTCTGTGAAACACAATTTGAAATGAACTTGCCTTTTCATAATGATGCTGAAAAGCACCAAATGCTTTCAGTAATAGTGGCATAATGTAATTAAGTGATAAACTTTTTTTTTTTCCCTGAAACCATAATATAAACAAGGCACAAATTAATGTTGCAGGACATTATTGCATCTTTAAGTATTTAAAAAGTCAAAAAGATAACTGAAGATGGAGCTGAGACTGCAATAAAAGCTTTCCAGAAATGATCTCTGACACTTGGAGAGCACCAAGTCATTGCAGTTAAAATCTGTCATTAACCTGTAGACAGGACATGGAATTTTGGAGAGGCTGTGGCTCTCTGGGGAACCAGGGCATCTTTGTTTTGAAGGGCAGGAGGTGTTCATGATTTACCCACATGGATTTATCCTCTACACAGAGAACAGTGATTGCCCTTGAAGAAGTTCAGGTTTTGACCTTTACCAGTACAAAACAGCAGCCCAGTTTCTGCACCTTCCTAAGGTGCAAGGTTTAGAAATAGGCCCATGAGTGAGAAGAATGCTCCTGCAGTGCTGAAATCAGCTGGAAGCACAGACCATGTGGGGACAGAGGTTTTTCAAGTGACACAGGCAGACAGTTTCCCAGTCATCAGCTGAATTTCCTCTCCTACTCTTCCTCTTTTTTTGCATGTTAAGTCCTTGAGAAATTCTGACGTGATGTAATGCTGTTGTGTTTGAATTTATAATTTAGGCAGGGAGTAGAAGCAAGGCTTAACTTAAAACCAGAAGTGGATCTGTTGAGTCTTTCTCATCTTTAGTTCCCCCCTAGTTGTGCTATTCCGTAATTCCCCTTCATTCTTGGTTTTGTAGTGCCTAAGGATAAAATAAAAGTCTTGATCTGTGCTTAGGCAGTCTCTTCTGAAACTTGAGTGCATCAGAGTCCTAGAAGCAGAGGTGACAGTGGGAAGTCACACAAATTCTGGTTCCTGGGGTGGGAGTGAATCCTAGACATGGAAATACTCTGGTCCTGACCCCGAGATGTGTCTTGGTAAAAGTCAAAGTTGAGTGGACTTCACTTTAAAATCAACTTGTGTAAGAGAAATCAGTGTTCCTGCAGGGCAGCTGAGCCCTCTGCAGCACAGATCTGCACAAGAAAGAGAGAACAGCATGAACTGGGAACTTTGCAAGAAATAATGTATTTTGTCAGCATTTCATGTCTGACCCCGAGTTTTCCACAGTTTTGAATCCAGAGGATGGAAGTGTCTAAACTTTTCAAGAGTATAAAATTCTGTAACAAACAAGGTGAATTGATTGTGTTCACTCCCACGTGTATAATTCCCATATTTCTGCACGTCTGGGTGTTCTGCTGTGGGTATAAGGAACACCAAACCACCCCACTGCTTCCTGAGCCTGCAGAGAGGACATTGGGTTAGCCCTGATCCGTGGGTTGCATTGTGAGTTCTGCCCTCTGGAGCTTTGTCAGGTAGGAAGTGATGATGGGACAGGAAACCAGGCATTGTATGGAAACAGCCACGAGTATGGAACTGGAGGAAAAAGCTGCAAAAATAATTCATGGAAGACACTATAAAGCTGTATATTCTGCATAAAAATCTATTTATGATTGTGCACAGCTGGAAATTGTAATTGTTGAAAATACTGCAGGCCAGTGACTGATGTTTATGGAGGCAAGAGTCCAGAATTGTGTTTGAGCTGTGCCAGAGAAGTCACTGGAAGGACTCAAACCCCCTTAATCAGGGCTCTCTCTGCCTTACTGCCTTTTCCAAGTTCTGCTAATCAAAGTTGTCTGAGGACTGCTTATGAAATTACCTCAGATATACAGTTTTAAATGCCAGTAATAAATTCTTCATCTTGAAGGCTAGGGCTTTATTAATTTAAACCCATTTTTCCTTTCTGCCTGGTACATGTTACCAAGTGACTGCAGACTGGCAGCAATAACTGTAGGAGGAGAGGTCATTGGGACAAAGCATTTCAAAATCTTAAATAATGTGGGGGGCAATTGATAGCCAATTAAGCTTCCACATGTACCAGCAGCAATCTGAGCTTGGAGAGGCCATGCTCAGCAGAGAATGCCTGTCCCAGTCCAAACCAGAATTACATTTGAGCCTGTCATGTCACTGAAATGTGATTCAGGTCTTGTTATTGAAGGCTTGCAGCGAGCTGTGACCCCAAAGGGGCTGTTTGGAGACTGTCTGTTAGCAGAGCAATAAAGAATTTATACAGGAGTCACCTGTCTGGTAGGTGAGGCTGGGCAGAAATAAGGTTAGAGAAAATTGCAGATCACTTGGTGCCCCCTTGCTGGTTTTGAGCCCTGCTAAAGGAGGGTATTGCAGTGCGTTTTCTATTCCAAGTGGTAGAATTGGCACTGCTTTATTTGAAAGGAAAACAACTGAAACAGGGGAGTAGTTTGATGAAAAGACAGATTATTGCTAAAATTGTTTCAGCTTTTTCCAGTGCTCCCAAACAAGATGCTGCAGAGAGTACTCATGTTAATTAGAGGAATGAATGCAAACCAAAAATTAGAAGGCATGATGGATTACAAGAGACTTTTTACTGCTGGAAACTGATTTTTTATTTGTTTGTTTGTTTGTTTTTGTTTTGTTTGTTTGTTTGTTTTTTATATTTGTGTGAAATTTGAAATTTTCAAGTTCTGGCCTTGTGAAGGAGCCAAAAATCAATATGCAGAAAGGATTTCCAAAATCCGAGAGAACCATTACAATGGTGCTAAATATCAGGTGTTGTTTTAGAAAGCAAGTGTTCTGATAATTCTTATCTTCATGTGGTTTCTAAGCAGAATTCCCTGCTTAAATTAATTTTATTATATACCTTCAACTTGGAATAAAATTAAGATGAAAACAAGAAAATGTGGAATAGTTAGAGATTTGCTTCCTCAAATGTTTCTAGCTACCACGGTGATCTTTTAGACAAGGAAAAACACAAAAAAACAACATCCAAACTCTGTGTTGGAATGGAACATTCGTGCCAAAATGCAGCTGCTCTCACAGATGTTGCCTAATGAGGATCCCCTGTCAGTGCAGACGTCCCCTGGTGAGGGAGGTGCGGTTGCTTTGGTGTTTCCATCTCTCCCTGCGGAGCTTTTGGCCTCTGCTGTCCCGTGTGAGCTTTAGGAGAGTTCTGGGAAAGTTCCTCACTGGAGCTTATCCACACAACGCTCATCCCTGAGCCACGTTTGGGAATGGGATGCTTCCCTCTGCCGGCCACAGAGAGGCAATTTTATTGTGAAACCAGCAACGATTTTTATTTAGTTATTTATTCATTTATTTAGTTATTTTTAAAAAGCAGCCTGTGCTTAGGAGGGAGGAAAGGGGTTTGTTATTGCAGTGTCTTACACGGGGCTAATTAAATCGCTTACCTGCATCACAAAACAGCTTTTTATTAAAGTGACTGGCCTCTGTTTTGGGAAAAAGGAAATACAAATATTTTAAGCCACTTCATGTCTACTAGTGATGCTAATTCTGAGCATCCTCAGTACCAAGAGGAAACAATTAAGTATTCGAAAACAGTAATCAAAATGAGAGTGCATCAAGGGCATTTTGGTTTTTTAGTAGTTTTTTTTGGCCAAAATTAGTGGAATAATTGGTAGTTTTTTTCTTAGGTATGGGTGCTGGATTGATGACACCTTAAACTTTTCACAGTATGAAAGAGAAAATGGCTCAGTTTCAGCAGTGAAATGCTTAAAAAAAGATAAATGTTTGTAAAGGCTTAATTGATGTCATGTGTGGCTATTATCTGAAGTACTGATTTTTTTGATGTTCACATGGAAAACATGGCTGAGTCGAGGAGCATTTTTGGAGGCAGCTCATGGGAGCTCAGAGCTGCTCCATAACCCACCTTATAGCCCTGCTGGGTGCAGGATGGGTGGGACTGCAGAGGGCAGGGTGGGCATGGATGGAAATGTGGCACAGCAATGTCCTGGTGCCCCTGAGCTGCTGGAACTGCAGAGGGCAGGATGGATATGGATGGAAAAGTGGCACAGAACTGTCCTGGTGCCCCTGAGCTGCTGGAACTGCAGAGGGCAGGGTGGAAACAGATTGAAATGTGGTACAGAACTGTCCTGGTGCCCCTGAGCTGCTGGAACTGCAAAGGGCAGGGTGGGCATGGATGGAAAAGTGGCACAGAAATGTCCTGGTGCCCCTGAGCTGCTGGAACTGCAGAGGGCAGGGTGGATATGGATGGAAAAGTGTCACAGCAATGTCCTGGTGCCCCTGAGCTGCTGACCCTGCGAGCTGGAACTGCCTACCAGGCCAGCTGCAGAAGGTGTGCTCCTCAGCTGTGACAGGAAATCCCTGCAGCAGTAAATTTAGGGTCTGAAATTTGAAATTCTCCAAGATGTTCGAGCCCTTTAGTACTTTTTTCCTTCCGCTTGTATGATGGTTTTCATCTTTTTGATGGATGCATTTGGGTTGAATTGCACCTTTAGTAGATGTATGGTTTTTTTCCTTATTTTTAGATTATGTCTCTCTCTTCTCATTTTGTTCTTTTCTTTCAAAGATAAGAGTGGGGAGAAGAATGAGTCCACAGGACTCGTACCAAACTTTAGAGGCGTGGGAGGGGGAATAGTCTTTTATTCCATAAAAATATTGGAAAACTAGTAAAAAACAAAGACACCCCCTGCAACAAACAAACAAGGGGGAACACCCCACACCCCCCTCCCTCCATTACCGAGCCTCCATCCCGTTCTTTATCATTACAATTGCAACAGTGAATTGGCTCAGCTTTCCTCCAAGTTCAGCGCTCCTCGGAGGGTAACCTTAGGTAATCCTTGGGATTTCCTGCTGGGAGCTGGCCAGGGAGGTGCCAGCAGCAGGTGAGCAGTGACAGCCCCTGTGCTGGGGTGGATCTGTCTGCAGAGCGTGGGGAGATCTCGCTCAGTTGCGTTCCTGAGCGCACCCAGAGCCAGCCCCGACAGCGCAGCAGCCTTTGGCCAGGCGTGGGTTGATTTTATCCTTCCCCATGAGGGTGGCACTTGGTTTGATTTCCAGTAGAATTGCTGACCTTCAGGAAGTCATTCCTTTGTGCTGCAGCTTCCCAGTCCACGGAACAGACCCAGAGTCGGAGTCTCAGGAGTGTTGGTGTATAATTTTCCTTCATCCACAATAGCAGGATGAAAGGGGGTGTGGAGCTGCAGTTAACACTGGATGAGGCTGAATTGCACTTGCAACAAAGAGAAGTCTTTCAGTTAGTCTGCAATAAAATCATAATTATATCCCCAGTATCCTTGGCAACAGATTAAGTTCCCAAAAGGTGATTTTACAGTTCAGTATTCGTTGCCGATGCAGAGATGGAAAAGAAGGAAAAGCATAATAATTTAAACAGTTTCTGGGGTGTAAATAAGCATGATGTGAGAAACATTAAATGCATCACATTGAATATATAGAAGTATGCTCTCCAAGGAAACAAATCTTTTCTGTAGTTAGGACATGAAATTCAAAAATTTTTATGCTTGATGATTTAAATTCATACAAAAGGATGGTGCTCACTGGATATGGATTCATTTCTCAACAGGGAATTCTATCCAATTTTCATTTTAAGAAAGCCAGCCCTTGAGACACAAGGATTATCAGTTGATGAAGTGAAGATAAGTTGCTTTATCAGAACTGCTTACTCGCAGGAATTACCTGATTATAAATGCTTTTATGTGGATATATTTTAAACTCCCTGCAGTTTTTAATGATAAAGATTCCTTTCCCTAAGCTTTATCTTTAAGGCCATATATAGGAAACATATTCCCTTCCCCTAATGACCCTCTCAAGAAAGGTTAATGTTCTAATAAATACTTGTTGTACAGGTACTTCTTTTTAGAAATATCCTCCTGTCTCCATTTGCTTTTTACTCAGTACATTTTACTGCTACAGTTCTCACCAGCACAATGGCAAGTTGTTTTTTTTTTGCATTCTCCTTTTCTCCCTGTTTTCTTTGAAATAAGAACCAATAAAAGTAATAACCTTAGAAGGCAGAGTTCTTATGTTTATTTTTGAAGAAATGATTCTGTCATCATCTGGACGACAAGCTCTATGCATGAATTCCTCGATGTGCCATCAGTAAGGAAGATGGAAATTGGGGAAAGTCAGCAAGGTGCATGAAGATATTTGTGGAAATAAGATCTTGGAAATAGGACAATAATGAATAGAAGGAAAGGGTAATGTAGGCATATGAATTCTAAATGCCTTCCAACCTGAAAAAAGCACTGGCTGCTGGGAATGTATTTTAACTGATGTTTGTGTCGCTGCTGAGGCAGAGAAGAGTCACAGTGTAACGTTATTGGAGGTATGGCATAGTTTGAGTTTGAAAATGATGCTGGGGACTGCTTTGAAGTGACTTAGGTGATGGAAATTCCTGCCCCTCCCTTCCTTTTTGAGGCTACAGATGAGTGATGAGCTGTGTAATTTTGTATATAATGATCCATCTTCACTCTGACAGATTTGGTCACTAAAGTTTATCCAAGTGCACTCGGTACTAAATATCAAGACCTGGTTTTACTTTCCTTTTAAATAAAGCCTTCAGAGGAGAGGCAAGACATAATAGAACAAAATAATTCTGTGATTATTTATTTACTTATAGCTGCATGGTTTGGAGCAAGACTTTGTAGCTCCAAATAAGCATGAGATGTGCCTGTAAGGAAGATGCCAATTTTACAACTTTAGGGACTGTAGCTCTTCTTTTTGAGACCAACAAGCACATCTCCAGTGTAAATGCAGTCTGCTGAAATTCTGCAGGATTGGGGATCTCCTGGGTTTTCACAGAAATGTTCAGAATTTAATATCAAAGAACAGTGAAACAATATAAAAGAGCTAAAGACCATGGGGATTTGAGCTGGAATTGTGTTCACATTCTGTTCAGAGGGAAGGGCCAGAAAATAGGAATTGTATTGGCCAGATCAGTTCCAGTAAGTGAATGAGTTGCTGTATGAACTTAGTAGTATCAGGTAATTTCAAGACTTTTTTTTTCTTCTATTTGGGAAAATTATTAGTACATTAATTTCCTTTCACTGTGAATATAATGAGTTTTTTTTCAGTTTACTGTAACTCTTGCCTGGTTACCTGCATTAAATAGCACTCAATGCAGAATCTGGTTAATCAGTGAATACATCCATTTCCATAACGTGCTGCATTTTCTAACACAGTTTTTGTTGAGGCTTGGGCAGCATCTGTTCAGACACAAAATATTGGCTGCAGTTGGCCTGTGTGAAGATCCAGCTGAAATCATTCTCGTGCTTTCCTCTGCTTCTGGAGGCCTCCAGGGACAGGGGCAGGATGGTGCAGAGTGTTTGACCCTGCACTGACAAACCTCACTGAGATCCCAGGAAAGGGCAGGCAGGGAATCAGAATAGCTGAAAAACTGGATTTCTGCTGAAAGTCAATTACTTGCTTTGCACGTTAGCATTGGATAGCATGGGAAGAACAGTGAGAGGAAAGGAAAAAATAGCTTAGCTCTGTAGAACTGCAGAATGTTACTATAGATAGGCTGAGAGATTAAAGAGCTGTCTTGGCACTTTACAATTCAAAGACCAGCAGCCTCAACTGCCTTCCAGTCCTGAGGAATTTTTCTTAAGAATTTTATTCTTCAGATATCACATTATAATGTGGGTCAAATCACTGTATTTTGTCTTGATTTTCCTCAATACTTTCCTTTTATCCTTTTGTTCTATCATTATCCCTTTTCTATCTCTTGGCTTGGCTCTTAATTCTCCCATATGTGGTTATTGGAGTAATTTGAGAGGCAAAGCCCAGAACTGGCTGGTTGGGGGATCTGTATGGAATAGAAAGCAGGGCAGGAGATTCCAAACCTCAGGTGGTGAAGTGCCTGGGGTCGGTGGTACCTGATGCTGGGCTGAGCAGCACTGCCCTGAAAGCCTCTAAGCTAATTGTACAGCACCTGAAAGTCAGGGAGGCTTCAGCAAAGAAGGATTTCATGTCTGTGTGATGGAAAAACAGTGAGCAGCGATATTTTGCATTTGGAAGAAAACCATAGCATGATCTATTAATCAGTTTGTTGATTAGATGTATTAGGTAAAGTAAAACCAAACAAACCCCTGTAGTTTGACTTCATCTAGGGACACTGTAACACTGATGAAGTCCTGTTTTATTGAAGAGGAGAAGAAGAGAAAAATTTGTTGTGTTCCTCTGAAGTAGAAGGGCAAGCAGTGGCTGGTGGTGAACCAGCAACTCCATTGTGGAGAGGGGAGCTTTTATTTTATTTCCTATTATGGAACCTCCGTGGTAATTCTGCTGGACTTCCTTGTGGTTACCTGTAATATTGTTACAGCATTGCTGGAGTGTAACAAAACTGAAATCTTCTCCTTTACACTGCAGTTTGTGTGCTCAGGACAGCCTGCTGCCGAGGAAAGGGGATGCACCTTGGTAAGGATGAACTGGACAGAACCTGTGTTGCACGGCAGTGTTTGTGTACTGTGTAAGTTTGGAAGAGTTCATTGTTGTGCTGCTCCATTATGAGGAGAAAATCAGTGTTAGACAGCTGGATTGTATTAAATAAGTGGCAGTAACTCCCTGGGAGGGGAAAAAAGTTGTGTACTTCACCATGTAAGGGAGAATAGTTGTATTAGTGATGATCTAGAACAGGGAGAAAGTGGGGCAGTCTGTATGAGCAGCACAAATAGCATGGCTGTCTAACAGCTGCTATTTTTGAAGGCAGTAATAACATTCCAGTTCCTGTTTACTGTATAATTTATATAAGCCAAGCAGCCTTCATGTGCACAAAATGTGAGTGTGCTGGAATCCTGCTGCTCTTCAGCTGCTCTCCAGAACAAGGAGGGTCAGTGGAAAGATCTGGAGATTCTAGATTATTTCATAGAGAATCTGAGAGAGGTTTAATAGACTCACTCTTAAAAGATTCCCAGCTGATTGTTGATTTTCTTGTTTGTTCCTTTCATCATAAAATCACAGAGATGTTAGGGATGATCTTGTCCCACTGCCCTGCCACAGCAGGGGCACCTTGCACAGTCCAGCCTGGCCTTGGACGCTGCCAGGGATCATTTATCCATAATTTCTCTGGGCAATCTGGGTCTCACTGACCTCAGGGTGAATTTCCTTCCAATCTCTGAGCTAAACCTTTTCAGTTTGGAGGCATTGCCCCTCGTCCTGCCCCTGTAGGAGTCTCTCTCTTTAAGCCCTCGAGGCACTGGGAGAGGCTCCAAGGTTTCCCTGGGCATTCTCTTCTCCAGGCTGAGCAAGTCCCACTCTCTCAGCCTGGATTTCCATGAGGAATTATGGTGTCTTGCCTATTCTGGAAGCTGTATGGGGTTTTCAGTAAGAATTTTTACTAGGCTCCTGTTTTTATGTCTGTGTCATTTACTTAGTTTTGTTTTTTTTTAATTATTATTTTATCCACTATGATGAATTTACTATTCTATTTTCAGATTGTAGAATGATCTCTTCCCTGATTTTACAAGTGTATGGAAAAGAAAACTCTGAAATGCTTTTTCAAAATATAAGAAGCTGAACTCTGCCTTATGAATCAGATAATTATAAGCATGACTTCTATCAGACCTTAGTGCTTGTTTTTATTTCTGTAGCCTTGAAAGCTTCAGTTAATCATTTTCAACAGACTGAAAAATGCTTTCCATGAAAGCCAATAAATTTGAAAGTGTATCTTGTAAATCCTCTCACTAATCCTGCAAACAGATGTTTAGGATAAATATTGCTCATCTAAAAGCAGATATTGCTAATGAATATTAAGAACAGCATAAAGTTGCTGGAAACTCTTTTTTGCATCTTGAGAGAATCAGTGTTAATAAGGCAGATCAGTCACTTTTATTTAGGCAATACAAAGAAGCATATGTCTTCCTGCTTTGCCAGCTGTCATAAAATTTTGGAGGAAAATGTTGCTTCCAAGCTTTCCAAAGGGAATATTTCACAGAAGTATTTTGACCTTTATAGCTTACAAAACCAATTGACTTCCTTTTCCCATAAACTATTTTCTGGCTGAGATTCTCCTACAGCAAAGCTTGAGTTGTGAGGAAAAATACCAGCTCCAAAGAAAATAACTGGGCTGCCTTCTAGTGGGTTTAGATACCATAAATTCCTCTTATTAAAGAAATTCTCTTGGAGGGAATCATATTGTTCCAAATATAGTATGTCCCCCCCAATATTTCTTAATATTCAATGATTATATGTGTGCATTTACGATACTTTAATTTTAAGAACACAAAGCAGATTGTGCTAGTCACATACATTTTTTTGTGGACATCGTGATAAGAAAAGCAAAATAGAAATAACCACCAAGCAAAAAAAAACAAACCAAAATGCCAATAAAACCCCCAAAACCAAAACAACATTATCTTGGGCCAGCTCAATTTACAGCTGGTTTTTATCATCTTGCTTCTGTGTTTTCAATGATTGTCCTTATCTCTGTAATAAAACTGGATTTGCTGTTCCTGTTCTCCATGTAGGAGGGAAAAAAACACATAAATGGGAATTTGTGTTTGTCATGTGATTTCAGTATTCCCCTTAATTCACTTTGGTTCTAGATTTCTGTGAAAGATGGACTAGGTCCCTTGAGTGTTCTTTATTTCTCACTGATATCTCTGCTTTCTTTAGAGGTGCTGCTCTGACTGTCTGCAAAGAACTAAAGTTAAAAACTTTACTTCCCAAAAATGTCCAGCCAGCTGGCAATAACAAATTAAATACACAAACTGGAGGCAGGATTAAGCTAACCAAAAAGTTAGTTTAAAATATGAGCTTGAAAGGACTGGAAGCATTATTGACTAGAAACCCTCCAGGGACAGTAGCAATGTGTTTGATAGTTGCCAGGGAAACACAACCTGCAGTGTCAGTGTGCATTGCACAGAATAAATACCTGGGGGAGTTCTGGCAGTGACTGATCCTTCAGCAGGCCCGGTGCCTCTGCAGGAGCTGCAGATCCCTCTGCATCCCCTGTCCGTGCTGGCCCATTCATATTCACATTTCACGGGGCAAATTCATTGAGAACTAATCAGGGTATCAAGTTTGGCTGAAGAAGCGTGTGCCTGGCTGGCTGGTCTGGCTTGGATTGGTTTGTGTCTTATAAAATTGGATGGGACTTATAAAATCTTATAAAATTGTGTCTTATAAAATTGGTTGTAAACTTAGGATTTATTATTTGTATGTATTATATAAGTAAAAAGTAAGAGACACAGAGAAAATACAATCTATGTAAATTTAGATTAAAGATAAGATGGTAGTTTATGTAAAACTTTTTTTTTACATATTTCTTGAACTAATAGCATAAAAGAAAGGGTGTAAAGTTATTATATTCTAATTAAAAAGGACTCATCTGGGTTTAACATTAATAAAAGGATTTTTATGAATTTAAAAAATAAACAATAATTTATTATACAAGATTGAAACTTTTTCTATCTTTGTAAAGAATATATCTAGGACTTTTCACATCTCAAACTGTTAGTAATTTCTTTTTCTCTTTTGTTGTTTATGATAAAAATAAACTTATTCACTTGGTTTTTATTTGCTTAGCTTTTCATGAGGAAGTTTTAAAATTTCTTAGCTTTTCTCGGCTTTATGTCTATTTTCTGGGACCTTTTTGTGCTTTCTAACATTTTTTACCTTTTTATATTCCCACAGGTAAGGACGAACCATAGGGCACGGTGGAGAATGCAGAGGTTAACACAGACTCAAAAATGGGATTATGCTTATGGCCCATATTGGTGTGATACAGAAAGAGTGGATCCAGTAAGAACAGCAGCAGGTCCTGCAGTGTTCAGTGTCCATCAGCATTCAGAACTCTCTGAGGTCCCACAGCAAATGCTACACTTTATTTATTTCCATTTATGAAATGCTGAGAAAGAGGAATTTGCTGTTCAGACATAGCTCAAGCCTAGTGATGAACTTAGGGACTATTCCCAATGCATTTGAAATATAAAAAGTCACACATGATAAACAGAGTGGGGTAGCAGGTGGCAGTGGAAGTTGTGGTCCAAGCACCACTGCCAAAATCAGGCACCTGGGTCCTTGAAGTGGTTTAGTAAGGTCGAAAAGAAGAGAAAATATCTGTAAGAGAACATTGGGATTTCCAACCACACACCTTCCTCAGTGCTGGAAATGGCTCAAGCAGACCTAATCTGCAAATCTCTTTGTGAGCAAAGTGAGTGTTTTAGACTCAAATTGACAGCAGAAGCTTTTATGTTGTTACAGCACAGGTGAATCATCCTTGAGGAGCTCGGTGTTGGGACAATGAGAGCTTGGAGTTCAGGTTCCAGTTGGGAAAATGTCCCTTTGAAAGGCTGAATTTCACAGTGGGACTGCTGTAACTCTAGAAGAGGTCAAGAATAAAAAACCTCCCACTGATACCGTGGGAAAGTCCCTGTTAGAAGTGCCTGACTGAGCATCAGGGAAGGATCTGGGGATTGGTGGGGTGAATCCCAGAAGTTACCTCAGTGTTACCTGGGAGACCAGACAGAGCTGAGCCAGCACCATCAAGCTGTGCGTAGCCACTGCTGCAGTGGTCACTTGTCTGGAGGCTGAATTGCACCAATTCAAACAAATATATAAGTTTAAACTCTCCTGGGAAATATCAAAAAGAATGAATAATACTTATTTCTTGCCAAATAGGCGTTTCCACAAATTTCCACCTTGCCTACAGAATTGATTTTTCTGTATTAAGGAGATTGTTTTATAATTTAGCAGTACATAATTCTTGTTTCAGTTTGATGTTGGCATTTGGATCATTTTTCAGTTGGCCGTACCAAGAAATGAAAGCTAATGACTTCATTCAATAGTGGCTGAAATAATCCCCAGAAATGTCTTTTTACATTGTAAATTGATGCACGTTGTTGTCATTATCTTATATAAATGATTGTGGGCTTTTGCTGCACTTTCTGGGCTCGTCTCTGTTTTACACAATAAATCATAAGGAAAATGTAGTGAAGACCTCGCTGTTCTGTGATCTGCATGAAATATCTGTGTCCATTATCCAGGTACAGTTTGGGAATTGATCACAGCTCTTGCTCACTGCCATGTTCCTGGCATTTTGGCAGCCAGAATGTCATTTCTGAGGTGGAGAAGGAAGTGACTGAGAAAGACTTGAATTAAATATGAGCCTCATCTTTAAGGAGGAGTCAGGCAGAGACTGGAATTGTACAAAGCCTTTCTTGGGGCACACAACTGAGCTGGAACTAAATTACTTGGAAAGCCATAACTTTGTCTGAAGTTATAAAATGGAACTGGGTTAACTTAAGCATCTTGTGTGGGTTTTGATGTTGTTTTTATAGAGACACCTAAGATAAAATATACCATAATTTGGGCCTTCTAACTGGGTGGTGTAAGGAGTTGTTGCCCAACAATTTACTTTTATCCAGTGCTGGTGGCCTCTGAGCCCTTGGCTCCTCTGGAGTCTCCTGCTCTTGCTTCCCAAGCAGTGAGGTTATGCAGCCAGGAAAGCTCTGCTCCCTGGAGGAGCGGGAAGCAGGAAAACCTGCAGCACATGAGCAATCTCCTCCTTCAGCAGTGCTCTGCAGCTTGAAGGTAGCAGCAAGCTGTGAGGAGAGGACAGAGCCATGGGCAGCTGTCAGTTCTGCTGTTTAGCCACAGCGATCCTTATCAGAAGAGAGAAAACAGCACTTGAAGAGTAAACAGAAAACAAACAGCTCCACCATCTGCTGTGGTGGGAGTAGCCATATGGAGCGAGTTCAAAGGGTGCTGTGTGCAGGTTTCAGCTCTGCTGCATCCCTGGGGTGCTCCACAGGCACTCCCATCCCAGCTCCTTCCTTGCCAATGGCTGCTCTGAGAGGGCTGGGGCTGATTTCCCATTTTATCAGCAGCATCAAAACAAACGCTTCAGTGTGCTCCGTGGTACCCAGGGCCCGGCTGTTCTCATCCAGAGGAAATCAGGTGTGGCGAGGAGGCACAAAAATGAGTTTTCCAAGGAGGGATGGCAGGTGCTGCAGCTGTGCTTCCAAATGCTGTGTGTGATCAAAGCCAGCCCGGGAGGAGAGGGGTGGGCAGAGGAGGGACCTTGTGAACGGGCAGCTCCAAACGTGTGGAACACACAAAACACGAGATGGTCACTTAGGAGTGGGTTTTGGAGTTACTAATCCTTCCTGTTGTACATGCAGGTGAATCCAGTGGGAAGAAATGACGATGTCTGACTCAATTCAGAAGGCTGAATGATTTCTTTAGTATAACTATGCTAAAATACATTAATATACTATATAAAGGAAGATACTAAAACTACATACTACTTTCTCTAACTCTTAACACAACTCCTGACCCTCTTTTGCGAGCCCAGCCCCAGGTGGGTTGGATTGGCCACCAGCTCAAACAATCCTCACCTGAATCCAACCAAGCACTCACCCCAGGTAAACAATTCTCCAAACACATTCCACATGGGAAAACAAGGAGCAGAAATAGAAATTGCTTTCTCTTCCATTTCTCTCTGTGCACCTCTATGAAAAATCCTGAGAGAGGGAGAAATGTGATGGCCACACTTGCTTTTGTGCTTTGCTCACTTTTCCAACGCTGCTGCATTTTCTGTGAGGGAGGAGTGACCCTCAGTGGGTCTGGGGGTGGCCTGGGAACCCCAGGTCCCTCATCTGATTTTTTTTAACTCAAATCTGTCCCCAGGTCATGGCAGAGAATGGTATTCCAACTTCCATTATTACTGTTTTTTTTTTTTTTTCCACCCATTCTTCTAATGTTTTGAAATACCGCCTGCTCACTTGTGCTTGTAAAAATTCGTGGTTTACTTTGTGAAATATATTTAAATCTAACATTTGGGGTAAGAAAAGCTTAAAAGAGAAAGTTGAAGGGATTAATCCCTTTAGTGTGTTGGGATTTTATTTAGTTGCTAGAACTGGAAAGGGTTTGGCTTCAAATTAGATCAGAAATTAAGATAAATGTGGATGAAATTTGATATGTAAAAGCAAATCTTGCCTGCAAGCCTAAACTGTGAGTTTCACTGGAATGATTTAGCCATGTAGTTTAATTGGGAGGGTGTTGACTTTTAGGATTTTTTAGGTCTTCTGTTAGGTTCTGTTTTTTGGGGATTTGCTTTAGTCTTTGTTTTAAACACTAATGAACAACAAGTTCATTAAATAAACAATGAGGGTTTTTTATTCTGTTCAATACAGAACAGAACTGGTTTGTTGACATCTCTTTTATTTCAAGGCTGTGTTTTCTCCTGGCAGAAAAAGCCCAACTGGTTTGTCCATGGAATACAAATTCATTAATTTTAACTTTCTTTTATGAAAGTATCATGATTTTGCATCTCCTGATTTTAGGTGCTTCTGTCTCTCTCTGCCTCCTTTTCTCATGGAAAACCCAACAAAATTAGTTTTGAAAGCTCGTGTTGAAGTGCTATACTGAAATAGTTAATATGCAGAAAAAACTCAAATATCTTTAATGAACTTGAAATATCGAGGGAATTTTAGACAAAATGTAATCAAACAGTGCATCAGGACTGTTGTGCTAACTAATGGTAATTAAAACTTCCCCCTTTGCCTGCTTCCATGTGTTCAAAACCTAATTGATTGTATTAAAGTTTCTCAGAACTAAATACTTCAACCCTGGGGTTAACCATGTTTGTGGATAGTTTATCATCTCCAAAGAAACACGGGAAGCAAACCAAGGCAGGATGTGAGGCTCTGTGTGAAACAGCAAATAATGCTGTTGTGCAGCAATTAACTCTCTGGCTGGGGACGCCTCCAAAATGATCAGTTAGAGGCTTCAGATAAATTGAATTAAATAAACTAATAAAAAAATAATTACATAGTAAAACAAAATGCTACCCAGGTACAAAAATAATTTAGGATTCTTTTAAATTCCAAATTAATTTTTGCTGGCTAATGAGCGGTGCGTGCTATTAGAGCTAATAGAGGAGGGGATGTTGTGGAGCTTCAAAGCTGAGGCCAAGAAACCCATGGATTGAAAAATGGGAAGGAAAAATTGCATTACTTGGGGATGATATAAACATTTTGTCATAATGAGAACAGTTATAATTTCCAGTATGGGTTATTCCTTCCTTTCAGCAGCTTTGCCTCAAGAGGCTGATGCGTGTAATGTAAAAAAAAAAAAAAATCCGGTTTTTATAAAGCCAGAGCTGTAATCCAGCAATCCCTTTCCCTCAATCTCAGACTGGGATTCATCAGCCCTGACTGTATTTTAATTCTGCACTCTCAGTTTATGCATTTCCAGAAAGTTTCTTGGAAGTTGGGTCTTAGTAAAACTGTTCAATATGAATGATTCAACTCACACTGAATCCTCTGTTCTCACATTCTCCTCTGTTTTTCCTTGCTCAGAATAATTCTCTTTTGTAAGCTTTTCTTTGGTCACTTGAATGGATCTGATGGGATTTGCAGCCTCTTGGTGTCCTCTAAAAATTAGGAATACCTGGCAATAATGTATTTTCCTTATCACTACAGCATCAGAAAAAATGGCTGCAAAAATATCCTAATAATTAAGCACTTTAAAATGGGCTTCACTATGCTGGAAAATGGGCTAAGAACAATGTCCTCTGCAATGTGTGGAATAACTTGGTTGTTGGGTTTCTAATAGGCAACAAACATAGAAATTCTTTGTTTTCAATTAATATTATTGCATATTTCACTGCTATTTCCCCAGTCTTTTTCATTCTTCTCATGTATTTGTCCTTACTATTAATACATTTTGTTGGTGTGTTGTGCTAAATCTCGATTCGGAAAACTGAGCTCATCTTTACGAAGTTGGAATTGCAGTGAGTGGTTCTGCTTCCACTTTGGTTAATTGTCAGGTTTAGGCTGTGATTGGGCTGGGCTGGGGTTATGATTGAGCTCTGCTTGGAGCCGGGTTTGGATGGTGATGGAGACATGGCTGAGGTTATTTTTAAGCTGTGTTTTTACTCAGGTTTAGGCAGTGATGGAGCTGCGGCTGAGGTTTAAATCCTGGTTTAAACCGGGTTTAGGCAGTGCTGGAGCTGTGGCTGAGGTTTAAACCCCGCTTTAAGCCGGGTTTAGGCAGTGATGGAGCTGCGGCTGAGGTTTAAACCCCGCTTTAAGCCGGGTTTAGGCAGTGCTGGAGCTGTGGCTGAGGTTTAAATCCCGGTTTAAGCTGGGTTTAGGCAGTGCTGGAGCTGTGGCTGAGGTTTAAATCCCGCTTTAAGCCGGGTTCAGGCGGTGATGGAGCTGTGGCTGAGGTTTAAACCCCGCTTTAAGCCGGGTTTAGGCAGTGCTGGAGCTGTGGCTGAGGTTTAAATCCTGGTTTAAACCGGGTTCAGGCAGTGATGGAGCTGTGGCTGAGGTTTAAATCCCGCTTTAAACCGGGTTTAGGCGGTGCTGGAGCTGCGGCTGAGGTTTAAACCCCGCTTTAAGCCGGGTTTAGGCGGTGATGGAGCTGCGGCTCACCCGTGCCTCGCGCGCCATCTGTCGGCCGCGCTCGGTCACTGCACCGCCTGTGCCGAGCCCTCCCTGCGCGGGCTCCTCCTTCATCCTCCTCCTTTTCCTCCATCCTCCATCCTCCTCCTTCTCCTCCATCCTCCTCCTTCTCCTCTATCCTCCTCCTTCTCCTCTATCCTCCTCCTTCTCCTCTATCCTCCTCCTTCTCCTCTATCCTCCTCCTTCTCCTCTATCCTCCTCCTTCTCCTCTATCCTCCTCCTTCTCCTCCATCCTCCTCCTTCTTCTTCATCCTCCTCCTCCTCCTCCTCTCGTCCCGCCTGGTTCCGGGCGCTCCTGGCAGCCGCCGATGTCGCCGGGGTGTTGGAAGCAGCTCGGTCCTGCTGTCCCAGCCCGGGTGTCCTTGCCCCGGGCAGTGATCGCCTCCCGCACTTTGGAATTTCACCCTCGAGCAAATGGCGAATGCTGCAGACCGAATAAAACGTTTGGGGAGGTGCTGCTGCTCCGGCAGTTCCAGAGACAGAAATCACGGCCGTGTGCTGTCCCTGGCTGATGAGCCCTGCTCAGGGCTCCAGGGGAAGAGGAGATCCCTGGATCTGCCAAAAACGCAGCAGCCACAGTGGCTGCTCCATCACCCCTGGCTGCAGGCACTGCAGCTGCACCGCAGAACCAACCTGGGCCAGCATCGGTCACCCTGCACACAAGAAGGAGTGTTGGAAATCTGATTGTTTAGCAAGGGATAAAAGAAGGATGAGCAAGAGGCAGGGAAGAGCCAGAGCTGGGCCCTGTGGCCAAAGGAACATTCCTTTCTGTGTGGCATCCTGCTCTGCCCCTGAGCTGGGGGAAACCTGCCTGGGAACTGACTCAGTGTGTGCTGAACAGCTGCAGTGTGCACCACTGGTTTTCTATATTCTAATCATTTTAGCATTATTAATTTCCATTCTGTTTCTGTCCTGTTAAATTATCTTTATCTCAAGGCACAAATTTTGTTTTTTTCCCCTTCTCTCTCGCCCATCTCACTGGGGATGGGGTGAGGGAGTGAGGGCCTGGGTGGTGTTCATCTCCCTGAAACCAGAGCAATGATCAAGAAACTTACTTCTTTACAGTAGATAGATGCACAGTGTGCTCCATCAAAATTGCACGTTCTGAAAAACTCGTTCTCTTTCATTTTCAAACTTCAGTGGGTGTTGGAGAAGGTGGGAGCCGTTATTCTGCACAGTGTGAGCCTTTTGGAAATGCAGACAGAGTGGAACAGTTTAGGGCTGCCTGGGTTAGCTGCAAACCCCCATGCAGGTGGAAATGTAATCTCGCCTCTGCTACCTCCTGCTGACTCTTTGCTTTATTTCGTTCTTGTTTGCCCCTCTCTGCTTCCAAAGTACACATTGGTTAAGGTGAAACAAATATTTCCTCACAGCTGACCTGAATGGAGGGACCCACATCGTTTTTTTGGATTCAGTCTCTGCAAGTGGCTTCTGTTAAATGAAAAGGCTCTGTCGGCTGTCACAGATCATGTCCTGATCTGTGGCAAGGTGTTCACCAGAAAAAGGAATTTAAATTAAGGAAGAATGGTGCTTATACTGCTAAATATCTGACAGAAAGCTTGGTCTGCCCTTGGTGGGGTTTTTTGTTTGTTTTTTTTTTTCTTCTGTGAAAAATGGAATTTTTTGACAAGTAAGATTTTTTATCTTGCTTGGCAAAAGTGAAGAGCAGGGGATTTCAACTTCTTGTGCCAGCTGTTAGAATAAAACAACTGAAACTTGTCATCATGGGTCTTCAGTGGGCATTCTGGTGATCTTGCTGTTCTCCTGAAATGACCTTACCAAGAGCTGCCAGGAAGGGCATTGTTTCATTTGATTTTGCACTCCATTTGCTTTGAAGATAGCACGTTGCAGTGTGTTTGTTTTAGTGCTCTTGCGTGTGGAAGAATTGCAGGTCTTGAAAGCTGAATGTTTTACAAAAATTACATTAAAAGCAAATGTGATTTTTTTTATAGTATTATTTTAAATTGATGCGTATTATTACTGCTGCAGTTGTCCTAAATCTGATGAAGTTAAAACCAACATAAGTCACTCATCAGAGCACCTTGTGAGGCCATTTGCAAAGGTTTGTTCTGAGCTTTGGATAAAACTGCTGGAACTTTCTTTGTTGGTGGCAGAATGACACAATCCTGGTGCTGAAGCGACCCCAATGCCCTCTCTGATGGAGCTTCTCTCCTCACCTATGGCCGAGGCCCTGAGTCAGCTTTTGCTTTTTAAACTCCTCCCGTTTCCTCTCAAAGCCCCTCCTGGCTCCATCTTTTCTCTCACAGCCCTCTCCTGGCTCTCTTAGAGCACCCAGCCCTATCCTTGCTCTGCAGGCACAAGGATGGGTTGGAGAATTCCAAATAAGCTCTCTAATAAAAGTAAAGAAAAAAATCCCCCACAAAGTAAAACTTGTTCCCTGTGACTCTCAGTTTAGGCAAGAACTAATAAGATGAAGCTGCATGGTTCATCAATGTTAGGTTTTTCAGATTTGTTCCTCAAATTGGAGGCTGTAAAAGAATTTTCAGGACTGGTTGTAAAGGCCTAAACGTTCTCTCTCCGAAGTGATTGAAATGCTGTTCAGTCTCCGTTCCTTTTGTTCAGCTGAATCTGCCAAGACAGGTGCCAATTAGTGCTGCAGATGGTGCAAGCCACCAAACAGAGCCCCCGAAGGGTTCCCTGTGCCTCATGAAATATCCTGACTTGAAAGGGCCTCCTGGCACTTGGGGTGATGGTGTGGCTCCACGGCGGGTTTTGTACAGGGGGGAAGCCCTGTGGTTCTGTTATCCTCCTGAAAATTCCCTTTTGTGTTCCTTGGAGTTAATGGGCTCGGAAGGATCTCTAGAAAAGGAAGTTTCTGTAAGTTTGCAGATGTCTCATTAGTCCATTATTATAATGGGAATATTCTCCCTGGCAGGGTGTGAATAAAGGAGTTGCACTTTGTTAGGATGACTTACCTGGTCATTAAAACAGTGTTTACTGTTCAGTGATGTGCCATTAGCTGTGCAGGACTGCAGTTTTCCACTCCTTTTCAACAAGTCTTCAACTGATTTTACATTTTGATTTTACATTTTGATTTTACATTTCCCTCAGCCTTTACCGCAAAGATTTAAAATAGAAAACCTTTTCCTTATTGCATACTTAGTGTAAGGATTTTAAGCATCCCTGGAAGCTGCCACGGTCTCCTACACCTGTGTTGGGATGCAGAGCTAGCCCAGCTCGCCAGGCTCAGCAAGATGTGCTTGTCTCTGTCCAGCTCAGCCCCGAGAGCATCTGATGG
>QUSF01000018.1:13252861-13304692 GCA_003676055.1 Chloebia gouldiae | reverse complement strand
GATGAGGGCAGCACTAGAAAGCTACAGAGAATTGTTTTGTCCCTCTGTGGACTTAAAATAAACGACCACATGTTTGACAGGGAAGCTGGTTCTGTCTAGAATTTAAAATCACCTGACAAGAACCTGGAGAGCTTAATTTCCTTTAAACTGTTAAATGGAAATCAGAACATGGGGAGAGGCTGTGGAAGAGGCATTAAATGAAACACTTACCAGCAGAGTACCTACAAATTCGGGAGCTAATAGATTGTTATCTGCCACCATTTAAAATCCTGAGACCAAATAAAATTCGAAATGTGGATCCTTATTCCTGTGTGCAGCATGAGCAGTCTTTGCTAAAATGTTCTGTGCATAATTTAATGTTCATCCTTTTAACTTTGAAGGCATATTGCCAAAGAATTACTCATACAGTTAAAGAAAAAAACTAAAAATCAGTGAATGTAGCCCATAAATAAGCTACACAGAATTACTTCCCCTTCCAGATTTTTCAACAAATGATAAAGGATATACTCTTCAAAAATGCATTTACCAAAAGGAATCTTTTCAAATAATTTCTCATCCATACAGCTCTGGCTTTTAATGACTGTTGCACTAAGCTTGGGAAATTGCTCTCACTCTATTTTAAGAGCATTTTTACCTAAGTGTTCTTCCTGTAAGTTCCAGTGGTGCCTTTGGTCCTGATGAGTGGCACTTGGAGGTTTAGGTGGAAATAATGCACTGGGGTTGGAAAGCAAGCTCAGTCAGGTGAGAGCTGTCACCAGGGGTGTTCGCTGGAATTAATGGGATTTGAGACTATATGTGACAAGCAAGATATCATAATTAAAGCATTCCTTGCAAATGGTTGAAGCTGTTGACTCAGTAAACCAAGTTTTTCTTAGTGACAAAGGACTCCTCACTGGACAGCCAGTTGTGCTTGGACTGAAAGTTTATTTGTGAACTTGTTGTTTTGAGCATTAAAGAGAGATGAGGCATTCACAGCGTTACAATTTCTTAATTTCTATTTTTTTTTTTGTACAGTCTTACATTTCGTTAATCCTCTAAAAAGATACTTCCATTACTGATTATGGTAGGATTGGGGGTAATTTTTTGTGCTACTATTTCTAAAGCCACTTTAAATATATCGAAAAGTGAATTTCAATGAACAGTCCCCAAAATATCAGCCTTTCCTTTTAGGGGCTAAGCAGACCCCTGATGAAAATTTCAGTGTTTGTAGGTGCTGTAGGAGTGGATTATCCTTAGAACTGGAAAGTGTTTCCCAATGTGAGGAGAGAAATCATGCTTGGAATCAGTCTGATATCTCAAAAAACTCAGCAAATGGAGATTGGAAAAGAACTGATACTACAAGTGCTATAAAAATAATGTCTGAATAATGAATATGATTGACTTCATTGAATTTAATTTAGGTGTAAGGGAGATCTTAAGCACATGAATAAAAATACTTATTTTATGGAGAGAAAAGCAGCAAAATAGAGGAAATGGTTTCTCTGTTTCTCCCCATTAAGAACACTGAAAGAATTTAAGATTGGTGCAAAGAGACAGTAACTCAGAAACACAAAGCTTAAATAATTTCCAAAGCCTACACATTTCTCAAGTTTTGCTGTAATTCTTCCACAAGCACAAAACAGAAGCCTACAGAGGGAAGATATTAAACTACCTTGAAAAATACTAAGTGATGCTCCATATAGTGGAAAGTGAAATAAAACTGCAATATGGAAATTCTGTATTGGCTGAGATTGGCTGTTGCTTTCAAAAGCTGCATAAAATGGAAGCCATTAGCTTCTACTTGCATTTAAGCAGTGGAGGTATAAAACCAGAATGATATAAAATTGTAAATTATAATCAGGCAGGTAATGTTACACGTTAGAGGAAGATGGTTCAGTTTGAATACAATGTTTGAGGAGATGTTTTTAAAAAGTATTCACGACAAAGATAATAAAGTATTGGACTGCTGAGATATGAAGGCATTTTTGCCAGAGTACAGAGATTGCCCCTGGAAGCAGACGTTTATTTTTTTTCCCCTGAAATTTACCTTGAAGAGCTCGAAAACACATTAATTTCACTGAAATATTGCCACTTCTTTCTTCTTCTTGAAAAACCATCATTTCTGCCATTTGTTTGTAGATATTTCTCAGTGCTTGCTATTATTTACTTGAGAAATCAAGGGAAATCAAAATTATACATACATAAATGATCCTTAATACTCAGTCAGATGACAAGCCTCTTTTTTGTGGGTTTTTTTTTTATTCTCCTTACCCTGTGAAAGTTTTCTCAGAAAATGGAACTTGAGGCGTGGTTTCTCCCAAAATGGAACTTGAGGCGTGGTTTCTCCCAAAATGGAGCTTCAGGCTTGGTTTCTCCCAGAATGGAGCTTCAGGCTTGGTTTCTCCCAAAATGGAGCTTCAGGCTTGGTTTCTCCCAAAGTGGAACTTCAGGAGTGGTTTCTCCCAAAATGGAACTTCAGGCATGGTTTCTCCCAGAATGGAACTTCAGGCGTGGTTTCTCCCAAAGTGGAACTTCAGGAGTGGTTTCTCCCAAAATGGAGCTTCAGGCGTGGTTTCTCCCAAAATGGAACTTCAGGAGTGGTTTCTCCCAAAATGGAACTTCAGGAGTGGTTTCTCCCAAAATGGAGCTTCAGGCGTGGTTTCTCCCAAAATGGAACTTCAGGAGTGGTTTCTCCCAAAATGGAACTTCAGGAGTGGTTTCTCCCAAAATGGAGCTTCAGGCGTGGTTTCTCCCAAAATGGAACTTCAGGGTTGGTTTCTCCCAGAATGGAACTTCAGGCGTGGTTTCTCCCAGAATGGAACTTCAGGGTTGGTTTCTCCCAAAATGGAACTTCAGGAGTGGTTTCTCCCAAAATGGAACTTCAGGAGTGGTTTCTCCCAAAATGGAGTTTCAGGCGTGGTTTCTCCCAAAATGGAACTTCAGGGTTGGTTTCTCCCAGAATGGAACTTCAGGCGTGGTTTCTCCCAGAATGGAACTTCAGGGTTGGTTTCTCCCAAAATGGAACTTCAGGAGTGGTTTCTCCCAAAATGGAACTTCAGGCATTTGTTTCTCCCAGAATGGAACTTCAGGCGTGGTTTCTCCCAGCGTCATGGGGCTGCTAAGTCAGGATGTGAATGGCACGAGCTGCTGGAGGACTGCTCAGGGGAAAGGCAGCGTCCCTGTGGTGACAGCAGAGCTCCCAGGGGATGGCACTCGGAGGATGAGGTGCTTTTGAAGCAGGATCTGCTTCCCCCAGTTCTGTCTAATCCTGCTCAGGGGGTTCAGGACAGGGACAGGGGCTGTTAGTGTGCTCTGTTTAGGAATGCCATTGGTGTACCTTTGTCACCATCACGTCAAAAATAAGTAAACATCCATGGACAGGTTGAAAAGAAAAACATGGACAATGGTTTATCAGCCAGGTGAGAGCGCTGGGGCTGCTCAGCCTGGAGAGGAGAAGGCTCTGGGCAGACCTCAGAGCCCCTTCCAGTGCCTGAAGATGGAAAGGAACATTGGTGTGGGTCTCAGATCCAGACAAAGAGAGAAACCGAGAGTTTCTAGCCAGGCAGAGGCCTGGGAAACGGTTGGAGGAGAAGAATGTAAATAATTCTTTCTCTCTTGTTGTTCACATGGTTTATAGTGAAGTTCTATCACTGTTTGTCATGCACTCTGCACCTATGGTGTGGTTGTTTCCACTTCAGGACCAGTGGAATTGCTCCTCACGAAGCTCTGTATAAAGAGCAGTGTATTTTGAATAAATCAGAGTTTTACTCTCAGCAGCTTCTCAGTCAGTCTTCTCATTCCAGGGATTAAATCCTTTTTTAAAAGTATCTTCACCAGGACTGACAGTGAAATGTTCCTGTGTGACTAGAGTCAACTGGAAAATCTTTTTGCAAACGACTCAAGTAATATTACCCAAGATAATTAACGAGGCTGGGGTAAAAGTGGTATCTGATTCCTAATAAAAAAGTGCTCTAGTCCCATTTATTTTACTTTATGTTCATGTTTTATAAGTGCATTCTGAATATGCAGTCCATGATTCAAACACCACACTGTTTTTAAGCCGTAAAATCGTACGCAAAGCCAATAAGTACAAAAATATGAATCTTAAAATTATTTTCTGATATTTGTGTTACAAACTTGAGAACTGATAGACCTGTTAAACTGAAATATCAGCCTTTCAACAGCAAGTAGTAGTAATAAACTGAACTATTTCAGTAACTGTAAACATAATAAAAATCCTCATGATGAATCTCAGAAAAGTTCATTTGATGAAACTCATAACAAATACACTGAATCCAAAGGAATGAGTAATGCTGCATTACTGATAAAACCTTGCTTACTTTTTTTTTTCTCAAGTGGCAAGAAGTCATGTTTTCCTAAGAAAGTAACAATAAAAAGTAAAGGTCCAGAAAAATATCAAGATCTCTGTAACTGGAGTTCACCTGAACTGATAAAAATGCTTCCCAATTGAAGGCATATTGAAGAGCCTTTGAAGACTGCATTTATTCTTGTGGCAATATTATAGTTGCTTAATTATTGGTGTGTTTTGGTGACAGGGTCAGTTGATAACTGTGAATTATCAGGATTTGTACTTCAGTTTGGCCAAGCAAACCATATGGGACTTGCAGCTATTTCCTCAGCATCAGATGGGGAAAGAGAACTAATTTTAAATAGGGTAAAAATTTCAATGTCGAATTGTTTTAGTTACAACAGAGAGGAAACACACTTGGTTTATTTAACCTAATTAAAGCCAAGAAAATATTGTAATCCTTTCTGAAAACATGGGGAGAAGTTGGTGTTTGCAATTCCAAGAATGAAGTTTTCATGTTTGAGACAGTTAAAGGTGGAAAGGTGCAGCTGTGAAGGACATGTGGGGGAGCACAGGGGTAAAAACCAGCTCCTGTCTTGGCATGACCCTCCACCCAAGCTCCACCTTTGTGCTCTGAGTGACTGAGTGTGGAACAGTGCAGTCAATACTTGCCTTAGCCACACAAGATCAATGGAAGAAGCAGATTAATCACAAGCATTTTCATTAATTTGCCTCTATTAGCATCCATTGTGGGTGCACTGATGGGGTCCAGCCAGATGCTGAATCCTGGAATCCTGAGCTTCGTGACTGCTCAAACAGCCTTGCTTTTCTTTTTGCTTTTAAAATTTTTTTTGTGGTTTTTTTTGTTTTTTTTTTGTTCTGTATGTTTGTTTGTTTGGTTTTTTTCTTTGTTTTTGTTTTTGTGAGAAATTGTGCCAAGGTTCTCAGCAAGCAAATTCAATTCTGAAGATATTCCAGGAGACAATCAAACTTTGACTGGGACCATCATCAGCTGTTGTGGTGAAGTAGGCACAGCTCTGTGCAGTAAGACACTGCAGCTGATGCCTCTGAATTTGGGGTGGGAAGGCAACAAAAGCTAGTTCTGGGTCCTGTGGCTTCAAAAACCCTGTAGCAGTGAGGGTACATCAGATGGGCTAGTTGAGCACACCCTCTGGCTTAATTCAATAAGGAAACCAGGTGAAAATACTTAAATTCCTTCAATGATTTAAACGTGTCTGCTGGTGGGGATGCTCAGGAGGTGCAGTTCTCAGTCCTGTGAAGGAGATGCAGTAAGACAACAATTACTCTGGGCTCTTTGGTGTGTTTGACACTTTCCCATGGCCTGATTTGTTCCAGCTGCAGCAGTTTGAGTCTGACGGTGTGGATAATGTTCCCTGTGTCAGCCATTTGGGGATTTTCACGCAGCGCCTGCCGTGCCCACAGTTCAGGTGGAAGCCTGGCTGGCTCCAGGTGTGTTTGTTTGGATGGAGGGGTGCTGGGCACTGTGTCTCCCTGGGGTGACCTGGGCCAGCCCAGCCCTGTCCAGTGGAGCCCTGCAGCAGTCCTGGGCACTCGGGCACCTCCCAGCAATACCCAGAGCCAGCCCCAGAGCTCACCAGCTGTTCTGGCTTTGTCTGGAGCTTGGTGTGTGCTTGCTTTCCTCTCAGGACGTTTCTTACTGCATCATGTGGAGATCTCTGAAAGTGAGCTGCTCATAGATGCAGCTTAATAATCTTTTAGTAGCAGAGATTTAGATCTTTCTGCTGAGAACATATTCTCCTTTGGTTTATGTCCTTATTGCATATCTAGATAATTTCCTTGGATTTAAAGGAACAAAACATATGAGTAAGTAAATTCCTCTTTTTTTAATGCTTGTATTTACATTCCTAGATCTGCTCAGTGTGGGAAGTCTGAGGAATTTGGTCTTGACCTGCCTTGGAAGCTGAGAATTAAGATGCCACTCTGTGTTCCCTAACGAGCAACATCTGCCCACTGGTGGCAGCTCCATCAAACGTTTTTAGATCTGTTTGCTTCAGTTAGGCAAGTTAAAATGATCAGCAGTGGAATATTCGTGTTTGTATTCTTTTTAGTCCTTTGTGGCAAATGCTAAATGTGCTTTTCCTTCCTGGGAAGCTCGTTGTTGTTGTTCTGGCAATGAGACTTCACACATTAAAGCGTGCTGCTAAGAGCATGGTGGGGCTCGGGTGACACACTGAACGTTGTTCCTGTTGCTAGGAAGTGATGAATCTGCTGTCTAACGTGTTGATTTTCCTTCTGCATCTATCCAATGTATCCTGTTAAAATTTTCCTTCATTTCAACTGTAAAATCAAATTCTCACTTACTAGAGCCAAAACTGGAGCCCGTTAATACTCTGAGTGAGCTTAAACCCCTAGTTTTATAATTGAATTAACTTAAAAAGGTAAATATTCTCCTTTTTCTGTAGTTCACAAGAGGTGTTTTCCCCCTACTCTGGTATGGTGTCTGCAACATAATTTAGAAGATCTGATTGCTTTGCTGCTTTTCCTGAAATGACAGATGATTTTGTGCAAGCCCTCAATTTTCCTTCCCAATTCCCCAACTCGAGGATTGTCATCCCAAGCTTTATTGCCTTTGCAATGAATTTTTTCCTTGGGAGGTACTATTTTGAGCACAGATTTTCTGTAACAGTGGGAATTATTATCTGTGACTAATAACAATCTCTGTGGAGCTTGTTATACAACGAAGACTGATCATGTGCTTGAATATATTCATGTGATTGCTTGCAGCTACGAGTAGCTTAAATTTCTGTAAGTTGCTGCTTTATCAAAAATGATTTTTTCCCTACTGAAATAAGGTAAATTATTAAACTACTGCTATTTTAGCTCAAGTTCAATAACACTTAAGTGAACTTGAATGCAACAATCTAGAAAAATGTATGAATTAAGAGTGGTTACTCTGGTCCTTGAACTGTTCTAACAGAATTTTAATTTTAATTTAAGTAGCTCCTTCTATAGCTAACCTATGTTTCTAAAATAACATTTCTTCAGAAGTGCCACATAGATGTGCCAATAATAAGGTACCAGTAGAGGAGATTTTACTTGGAACCCAAATTTATCCGTGTTTATTTATTTTCTAAACAGCTCTTGTTTGGTGTAAATGTTCTGAGAATTAATCTTCCTTGTGGGCACAGTGTGGAGCTCTCTAGAACATCCAGGGCTTTGCAGGAGGATCAGAGTCAGGATGTTCTTTCTTCTGATGTGGCTGAATTTCATATTCTAATCCCCGTTCAAGTATTTGTGTAGGAGAAAACTTGAAGGCAAGGCAGTCTGTAGTAATAAGGAGTGCAGGACTGGTGGCTGTGTACACCTGAAGTTTATTACCTTGTTTTCTGTGGATTTTTGTAGGTAACAAGATGGTCTTTAAGGTCCCTTCTGAACCAGGCCATTCTGTCATTCTATTATGCCAAATTTGTACAGTTGGTAGACATGTCTACTTTGTATTTGCTTTTGTTATTCAACCCTGAGGATGTAAAATAAAACTGAAAGCGAACAACAGGAGCTTGTTACCCGATAAAAGATTGCAAAGAGATTGCAAACCAAGCGTCAGCAGTGAGAGCCACAAGGAATTTCTGTGTTGGGCAAGTCCAGAAATGAGGATGCTGGAGGCATCCCCAGTGCTGGTTTTCTGTAGAAATTGCACTTGGGACGGATTTGATTTATTTTGGAGGGCCTGGAATAACGAAGGAGTGCTTGCTGAATGTTCAGGAACATTTCCTTATGAGGCCAACTGCCTGGGCACTGTCACCTCGTTGGGTGCCCAAAGCTGGGACGTGAGGTTTGGGTGTGCTGGGGAGGGGGTGGAGGATGGGCACTGCAAGCAGAGCAGGGAAAGTCATTAGAAAATAACAAGTGTTTTCAAAAACTCTGTGAGGATCTGATTGCCATCTGAGTTCTGTCACTTCAGAATACAAACACAGCATGGTGATTGGAATTGAAGTGTGTTTCTACTGTGGAGCGTGATGCAAGGTCAACAAGCAGAGTGATTTGAATTGTGCAAGTTAGACAATGATTTTGAAAAAATACTTTGACACAGAGCTATCAAAAATGGCAATTGAAGGAAAGAGACCAGGGAAGAGTTGTAACTGTATATCCTTAACTGTATGAAGTTGTCAAACAGCAGAGTAACTTAATTTTAAGGAAACCCTGCCCTGTGGTTCTGTCACCCTACTGGGGAGTGTAAGGCAAATAAAGCCCTCCAAGCCTTGGTGTTTTATTCTAAACTAGGATGATAATGAAGATGATAATTGTGGTTTTCCACACTTTCAAACCTTTATGCCAGCCTTGGGATACATATGGAGCCAGCAGAGTTGTGCCAAGTCTTGGTTATGAGGCATCTGCTGTGAGTCACCCCTGCTCCAGCAAAGATGAAATCTGACATCAGCTCGTGCTCCCTGAAGTGACTTCAAAGATGTTGTTAGAGGCTTCTTTTCACAGGGTCAGCTATATCTGCAGTGCTGATTGATTTGGATGATTTTTTTTTAAATACTCCTTCAGCTGCCTTGATTGAAAAGTCACTGGGGAATGACTGACACAATCTTGTCAAGCTCTTGTCAAGCAAAGTTAAGTTTTAGTTTCTTTAATGCTGAACTGATGGCTTCAGCCTGCTTGTCCTGGCCTGACTGGTTAAAATTGAGGAACTCTGTTCACTTTCACAAGAAAACAAAGTCTCTGTTGACTCGCAGTGCTACCAGGAGATGATGGCAGCAAGAACTTATTTTGACTTTGTGGGACAGCAGATGAGGGGGAAGGCCCAGGGGAATTTGTCTCCTTTTCCCAAAGCCTTGTTTTTCATAGGTGCCTTGCAGAACTGTGAATTTAGGAGGGAGACTGCTCTGGCACTCTTATGACTGGAGTTTCATTTATTATGTGCTGTTCTGATAAATTACTCATTGATGCCCTGAGAGTATTTTCTCTCATCTGTCTGTTCTTTTGTATTGTTCTAATTATTTATTTTAACTTCCTTTTGTCTTTAAATCCTCAAAATGCTAACACATGTTTCATCCATATGCATTTAAAATTCTTCGTCCCACGGACTGATAAATAATGATATTGTCAAATCCTGCTTGTGTTAGACTTTTTGAGCTGGTGGGAGTACTTTGGATAGCTCATTAAACTTAATATATAGGAAAATTTATTATAGATAAGGGGAGCAATTACCAGAAACTACATTATGAAATGTTTGTCAAAGTTGAGTAGCTTAAATATTGATGAAGTCAAACAGAAGAATCAATGGCAGTTACTGAGATGGATTCTGGAGCAGCAGAACACAACTTCATTCAGCATCACAGTCTCTCTCCACATCCTACATAAATCATGGAACTCGTTGGAATATTTTGGGTTCATGGTTAGGAAACCTCACAAAATTTTCAAAAACCTGGTAAATTTATCAAGTCAGTACTTCCATGAGAGGCCAAAGGCCAACAGCATTCCTGATTTGTTCCACACTTGTGGGATAAACTCCTCTTACCAAGCAGTGATGGCAGTTCGTGTGGGTTCTCCTTTTTCCCTTCCTAATGTAGCCTGAAAACAGAAGTCAACTTTTGTATTTGATAAATGAGTCCTACAGCTCTGAAACGTTTGGCTCAATCAATGTGCTTGTGTTTGAGGTAAACTGCAGTTCTGAAAGGGAGGAATTCCCTTCCCACCTCCCCTGCTCCCAGCCCTGCAAATGCCTCAGCTGGGGGCTCAGGTGAGGGCTCCCACTTCTGGATTTTTACTTTTTCATTCTTACCCAGTAATGCCTGATAATAAGATCTTAATTTGAAATAAACCATGCACTCGGCATTGCAGGTATTCCAGTGTGTTCAGGAGTTGCAGTTTTAAAGCTGCAGGCACTGAATGGTTGGGTAGTTGTGAGATATGTCAGGTCTTTAGGTATAATGACATAGTCTGAACGTTTTTTATGCTTGCATGCCTGAGAATAAAAAGACAGAAGATAATTTTATACAAATATACTTTGAAGAAGTTTCAAGTTCCCAGTATGCAGCTGGGGAGTCTGGTCTAATGCCTGTGACTGGTGTGTGGAGGGATGGGAACTGGAAAAGCAGAGAACACTGGAAATGCATTTCTGCACCCTGTTCCCAGCACCACCCACCCCCCCAAAGGAAAAAAATATGACACTGTTTCCATGGAAAAATCAACATGATAGAGGACTGCTGGATAGCCAATACCATTTTTTAAAATCCAATTGGTTGCAGCTGTACTGAGAGGGAACAAATGTTTTGCTGCCTTTGCTGCCAAATAATAGATTATATTTGGAAGCATAAGACTAATGAAAAAATACAGTTCAGAAACAGAGTGATTGCCAAGCTTCAGGCATAAGAAAGGAAACTGTTAGCTTGCTTGTAAAGCAAACCTCAAAAATTTAGGGTGATTTTTTTTTTTAGATGCAGTGTAAAGTTATATATAATGTTGTTTCCTGAGGATCCAGTTTTTCACCATGGCAGTAATGCCAAGCTTCCTGCTCTCTGCTGGCTGTAATTTATCTACCCACCAGCAGCAGCCATCTGCTTGGGGAATCATCAGCCCAGGCTGGGGTGGAGGAGGGCAGCAAGGTGGGAGCAGTGACTGGGAAAAAGGGAATTTTGTGGAGGGATGGCAGGATGGTGTTCCTGCTTCTCCGGGTGTGTCCCTGGCTCAGGTCACCTGTGTCCCCTGCAGGGTGACTGTGTTTGGCATGTGAACACCCCTGCCCTAAGGTCTGGCAGAGGATCAGCAGCTCTGACACCTGTGGTGGCTTCAGCACAGGTGACCAAATCATTCAGGTGTGTAGGATCTGTGGCTTCATTATTTGAAATGATTAGATACGAGAACCAAAAGAGAAAAACAATTATTCTCTCAAGCTCCT
Organism: Chloebia gouldiae; assembly: GCA_003676055.1. Lineage (NCBI taxonomy): Eukaryota > Metazoa > Chordata > Aves > Passeriformes > Passeridae > Chloebia > Chloebia gouldiae. The sequence goes on along the minus strand of QUSF01000018.1, from coordinate 13,293,518 downwards.
CATCATCAGACATAGAAGTGAAGTGTGTGCCATTAAATCTTGTTAGAGCAAACAAACAGGTTCTTTACTTTTCAGTCATTTTCTCATTGTCATGATAGGAGCACGATTTGTGTCTTTCAGAGGTCTGTAAGTGCAGGCTGGAGCTGGAGTGGCACAGGTGGATGGCAGCACTTCTGCTTTGGCTAAACTGAATCAATAATGCCACCTGACCCAGAGCAGAGAAGAAATATCTTTACAACATCAAGCAATGCAGTCTGATCCGTGTTGGGGTATTGAGCACCTCATCAAATATCTGTGCAGCCAGCAGGGATTGATTTTACAGTCCCGGCCCACCTGATGTCAATGTGTGTGTGCATCACCCAGCAGCATTCAGCTAACCTCTGTCTGCTGAGCTGGTGGTAAGATTTTACTGAAACATGCTGTAGTTCATGTTGGTTTTTTATTTCTTTTTTTTTTTACACTTTGCTGCTGATAAATGATTTAGGAATTTAAACCCTCACCTGTAGAAATCACCATCTGTTGCTGATGTCTCCTTTAGCAGCTTAACTCAGTATAATTCAAACTGCAGTTACCTCTGACCTAAGAACTGTGTGTTACTACACCAGCAGTATCCTTAAAAAGCATTATGTTTTATTTTCTTTTGGGAATATGTGCACCAGGCATTGTTAGAGTGGGAAATTAACTTGAGGTCTGGAGTGCCTGGGAGTTGGAGGTCAAAGATGCAACTTTCTGTTGGTTCCAAAGAAAGATGGGATCAGCCCCTTTCCAGGTCAGCATCTGTGGTCAAGCTGAGGCAGTGTTTGGCAGCATGTTTTAGGGGGTTTCACAGAGAAAACAAACACTTTCCTCCTTCATAATGAAGCACGTTTTATACCAGATGTTGTTGGGTATCATGAAATACTTGTTTATATAAATAAAAGCTATGTTCATGGGAAAATGTGCTGCTTTCACACTTTTAAAAGCTAGTGTACACCTGGATTCTAAGGCTTATATTGCTCCTATACATATAGAATTACTGCAAATTGTATAAAACAACTGTAAATTTTCTAGAATATATATTTTCAGAAGAGCAGAATGATAAAGAGAATTCCAAAACTTTTTTTGTTTATTTTTTCACTTGGACACCCTTGATTATGGCCGTTGTGCTAGATTTTTCATTTTGGACACGATACTTCCTAAACTAAAATTCAGATGCTGAAAGCTTGCCTGTTGCAAACACTTGACTTGATTTGTCAGCTATTAATATTATATTTTGGAACCAATTTAATTCCACTCAGTGAGTGTTCACATGAATTTGAATTAGTTTAGTGATATTTTAATTTTTTTCAAAGATAGCCTTGGCCCCACAGCTACAGGGCTTTCAGGCACAAATATTCCTAAACGTGCAGGTGTTTAGCAGATGGAATAAAACTCCTGTAGAAGTGCAGGTGTGCGCAGCAGGTTTGTCAAGGAGATACTAAAACTACAAACCTACTTTTTTCTCACTACCATATCTGAGTCACAACTCGTGACCCTCTCTGAGAGCCCAGCCCCAGGTGGGTTGGATTGGTTATAACCAATCCTCACCAGAATCTAATCAAGAAATCACCCCAAGTAAACAATTCTCCAGACATGTTCTACATGAGAAAAACAAAGCTTTGTTCTTTTCATTTTGTGCTGATCTTGTCATAGGCAGAGAGGGGAAAAAATGTCTTTTGAAAGACCCTCCCACCACCATCAGCCCCCAGGCTATATTTGATCTTTGCTCAGGGTTTGCTGTAGGCAGCTGGCTCAGAATTGAGCTGCTGGGTGATAAAGCAGCTCTCCATTTCTGCTTGGTAAGTAGGGACATGAATTGTCCACATGTTGGGCTCACCTGTCCTGCACAGCTAGAGGGGCTGATGGATGGAATGGGACCTCAAAATAAAACACCCACTGTGGTCACTTGGCCAGCAGCTTGGCCTCTGTTTTTTGCTGATGTTCCTGCAGGTGTTACTGGCCAAAATCTGCTCTTCACCTCTGTTTTGTGCTGCTTTTTCTACCACTAACATCCCTTGGGGGTGCATGAGGAATGCTGAAAATATTCATCCTCAAAACATCATGGGCATCACAAATTATTTTATTTATACTTCCCCTTCTGTAAGGACCTTAAAAAGTCATTTTTCCTGCCCACGCAGAGTGTTGTTTTTCAGAGCTTGCTTTCAGTTGAAAGGGACATTCTGTGGCAATTTCACTTCCATTTGTGTGTCTGCTCTCTGCACTGACTTTATTGACCACATAAAGAATGATGATTTTTTTTTAGTAGTTCCTTCAAGAGTCTCTTCTGAAGCCTGGTTTCATTTGGAGAGTGAGAAGGGCTCAAGACAAAAAACTTCCAGGTAAATAAGCATACATTCTTGCTTGCAGTGACATTTCTCTACAATTTCTCCTGATTTGATAAAGACTTAGAGTATTTTTTTTGTATAACCTGAATTTAATAGATACTTTTAATTAATTTATTAAGCAGCTCTCATATTTTAAACTGAGAACTCGTTCTGCTGGCAGAATGTAAGGAAATGAGGCACTCAGTGTTTTGGGATGAGTTGGAAATTTGCCTTACAGTTCAATGACTTCAACCCACATAGGAGAGGTGGGCATTTTTTCCCTATTATTCCATGTTCTTCTTTCTCTCAAGCTCTCCAGTTAAGTTTGTAAAAAATATTCCCTGGTACAGAAAAAAAAAAAAACAACCAAAAAAAACCACAAGGTATTCAAGCATTTTGAAAGGATTATAGCAACTGGAAACATAACTTTTTTTTTTTTTTAAACAGTATTTTTTCCCCTTCTCACATCTTCCAATACAGCTGCTCAGAGATCTTTTACCAAATATATAATGGAAACAAATTGCCAAAGCATGGAACACCCCATAAACCAGATTTTTTTTTGCTGGGGGGCTGTGAGAGGTGAGTGGGAATAAATGTCTGTGTGGGCCAGCAGAGCAGCCCGTGGTGCTGAGGGAGCTCTGCTCCCAAAGAGTTCTGCTCACACCAATGGAAGAGGTCCTCACACCCCTGATAAGGAGAAATGTGTGTTTTAATGGCCGTTTTACAAACTCTTTCTTTTTGTCTTTGCCATTTTTGGCCCTGCAGGTCTGGTAGCAGCAGATCTGGAGATGGCTGCAGCTGCTGAGCAGCAGATAAATCTGTTCTGCTGCATTTCCCAGGCAGACAGGGATGTCTGCCAGGCCAGCCCCGAGCCAGGCAGAAGCTGTGGCAATATGGAACAGAATTTGATTTAATGTTAGCGTGCCTTTCAGGAGCTTTATTGACTTGATTTCACTACTGTGCTAAGTTAATCCATGCAGCTTCCAGATGATCTGGAGTGATGAGTGCTTTTGTCTGCAAAATGTTTTCCAGACAGATTCCTAAAGCTGCCAATAAACCAAACCACAGGTAAAAAGTGTGACTGCTGAAGGAAAAGAGTGGGTGAAAAGGTGATTATTGGAGCTTGGAGCCCCAGAGAAAAGATTAAACAAAAAACCAAATCAATTTAAAAGCAGATTTAGCCAATACTGGGAGAAGATAACCAATTCCAATCTCCAGAAGATGCCAATTGTTTTACAGATACTCAGAGAGGACTTGGCCAGTCCTGGGAGCAGAAAAGTCCATTGTTTACAAGATGAGTTTGTTATCCAAGTTACTGTATATTGAGCATTCTCGACCTTACACAAGGCTGAAAATTATCTTCATGCATTAATTATGAAATAAATCTTGCTTCAGAGTTGTAAGTAGTGCTTCAATACTGTCACTATCCCCAGGCAGAGACCCCTACAATAGTGCAGATTAAAGTGATAAGAGGATAAAAGTTTACTGTGCCCAAAGTGGGGTCCCACATAAACCTTTGAGCAGCAGGGATCTGTGGTGTTGATGTTGGTGATGTCACCTCTGTAACTTTTTATTATTTCCACCATTTTAGAGAAATATTCATGTGATAAATGGGAACTCCTCCCTCCCTGGCCATCCAGCAGTTATTAGTGAACCAGATAACTCCTTTACAGGATGAGATTACTGGAGGATATGAGAACTACTTCTGGCCCACAGGTTCATAGTAATATTTCAGAAAACAGCCAGAATTAACAGCATCATTTGTATAAAAATCTGACAGGAAAAAATTTGTTTATTGTGTAGAAAATGTCTTTCGTGGCCTTGTTTCTCAATATACATATAAAAACTTTCTATTTCACTGTTTTGATTGCTTTGAACAACATGACTAAACTAGAAATTTCCATACCACAACTGTAGCTTTTACAATATTTGGAGGGATGGGGTGAAAAATGTGGAAACCAAACCTTGGACAACGGGGAGCAAATAGCTATTAAAGAGGTAAGTGATAAATTGGGCTGTTCATTTTGATTAGTGACAAATGACAGCTGAGTAGGAGTCACTGCAATAAATCCAGAGGGACACTGTACAAAATACTGTCCTTTACTGGGAACACTTTATCAATTTCTCTGTATTTAGATATAAGGCTGAATAAAACCAATCTATATTTGTAACCTTGGATTAGAAGCATAAAGATAGTGCTGTTGTCACCATTTAATCCTGGTAATGCCCACACAGCCAGAACCAGAACTTTGAGATGTGTCTGTTCAGCTCTTCAGAAAGATCTTCAAAATGTATGAGATAAAGCACAGCAAATCTTCCTCTGTCCTCTGCTTCTTCTCCTGCATCCTTTCAGGACAGGTCCTTGCTCCAGGCCTGGTTTCAATCAACTTTTTCATTTTAGAAACAGCAGCAGACTGCACGGAGGCTGCTGCAGTCACAGGGAATTTTCCTGGTCCCTGCAGAGCAGTTTGTGTTTCAGCACAGGCACAGTCCCCTCCCAAGCTGCAGCTTCTCAGCTCCATGTCGTGCCTTTCTTTTCCCAGCAGAAGAAAGCAGAAATGACAGAGTTCCTGGCATTTGTTCGTTTGGTGTAGGAGCCTGAATGAGAGATGTGGGACTCAAAATGCAGTTTATTGTATGCAAGATGTTACAGCAGCCCAGGGCTGTGGGTGAAGGCTCTGCCCACAGCTGTCAGCTCCAGCTGCAGGCAAGCCTGAAGACCCCTTAGTTTTGGTTACAGTGCATTATGTACTTTTCTTTGCTGAGCATCTTAATACTGAAGAACCAATCTATACCTTAAATTTTACCTACAGCCTATCATAATTACTATAATTACCATATTCATGTTACTCTTCTCCAGTCACTACAAGTTAGTTCATTACAGTTTAAGTTAGAAGTTGGTTTTCAGTTTTCTTGCAGTGGAAAATTCTGAGACTTTTTGCTACTTGCAACATTGACAGTCTTTGCCTGTGGAATCTTTTTCTTGGTGAAAGAACATCTTCTGTTTGAGGTGGGTTTATCCTTTGCTCTAAGCCATAAAAACCCCTTCTAACCAACACACCTTTTGCCTTCTTAGTTATCCAGTAAGATGGGCTCAACAATTCTTTTCTTCTATATCAAAACTTGCTTTCATTTCCATTCTTTCTTCAGATTCTACATTCAAAAATGTTTCTGCCAGGCATACCTATCTGATGGTCTTTCTTGTCAAACTTCCATCTGTCCCAGCAGCTTCCCTGGAGCAGCTGCAGCCCTGGAGGCCTGCCCCGTGTCCTTCTCTGGGAATGCAGCACAGAGACTCAGAGCAAACTGTCCTGGTGTGGTCCATTCCAACACGAGCCCATCTGCTGTGCAAGAACAAGTGGGTAAATAACTAACGAATGGCCGTGGTCAGATGCTGGAGGTGAATTTTAAACAGAAGGAATCTGAAACTAACCAGGCATTGCACAAACAGCAATTTAAGATGAATAATTTTCTCTTCTAAGGGAAAAGACGCTGTCTACAGGGAGAGCCTGGACTCGCTGCACGATGGGTTTGAGCTAGAATGGAGAGAAGAGAGAAATTCCTCAGGGGGTGCTTTGGCAGAACTATGAAATAAATATAAAAATGTACTGGGTGGGAATACTTTTCTGGTGGGAATACTTTTCTCTGTTACAAATGGTTTGAAACATTCTTAAGGTTTTTGGCCAACCTAATACATAATCCTTTAACACCCTTGGCGAGGAACGTGCTTCAGCTTCTGTCTTGTTAGAAGATGCTGCCGTGTTCAAAACGGATTTATTTTAGTTTGGTGTGACTCTTCAGTTTGGATGTGGCACTTGGGGTCACAGCTCGTGGTGATTGAGGTGGTGCTGGATATGGTTGGACCAGATGATCTTAAAGTCCTCTTTGGACCCTGCTGATTCCATGATTTGTGAAATGTAAGAGTGATGCACAGTGACTTTATGCTGGTGTGCAGCAGTGCACTAAGTGACAGAATTCTGCATTAACACTAACTGTATGTTTACTGGCTGCCTTATTATTGGAGGCTGTATCAGTTTTTCAGTATTGTCTTGCTGAATCCATACGTATTGTGGTCTTTTAAATGATTTACACCTTGGAGGTGCAGTCACAGAGACAGAGTCAGGCCCTTGAGGAGGGCTCTGTGTTACCGGGGCTGAAGCTGCGCCTCGGGAGTGGTGAATCCTCACAGCTCAGTCCCAAAGAGAAAACCTCTCTGAAAGCAAATGGACACCACACAAACGGGCAGGATTAAACCAGGATATTTCTTTAACTCCCCAAAGAATTATGAAGAAATGTGTTTTTACTCTACAAAGTGGGAGCTCAGTTGGAAAGGAGATGTTGCAGTTTTAGAGACTGGAGTGTTTGTGTGCTGATGTCAACACAGCAAAAGGTCACCAGTCACAACAAAGCAAAATCACACTGGCACTGCTGTCTCAGTTCTGCATTAGCATCTTGGCTCATCATTCAGAGATTTAGAGCAGAGAATAATAGTTTTCTCCTTCAAGTTAAGGTTAAAGAGCAAATTCTTAACACAAATGTTTTGTATAAAATTTATTTCATTCTGGTAAATGTGAGAATAAACAAATCCTATATCTAGCACAATGCCTGTAAATAATTTATTTGAAAGCATTTGCACAATCAGAAAAATACAGGGCTGAAGGAGGAGGTCATCTAATCCACTGAACTCTCTCTTAAATCTTTATCTCTGCTTAAAAATCTCAATGCAGTACCAGAAACTATTTCATTAGAGTGGCATGATGCAGCTCTTCACTAACTTAGAGTGAAGAATTGCCTACTCCTAATTCATTTCCCTGGCAGCAGGGAAAAGTCACCAACTTAGTCCTGTTCTGTGGGCATTGAAGTGAGGGTGTCCTTCTTCTCCTTTTACCTTGCTGGGAGTTTTTGTTACATTTTGAAGTTTTTTATCAGTAATTTCAGTCTAAAGACCACAAAGGCTTTTGTATCTTCTGGTATTTGACCATTTTGAGTGATTTGTGTGGGTGATTTTTTGTATCAGCGCTCAGCTCAAGCTGGTTTTCATTTTGAATAAATTATTTTGATGATTTCTTTTCCCATCTGGGCAGTCCAGTGCCAAGCCACCCTTTTGGAAAATGATGCAACTTGGGTGCTTACCTGTAAATTATAACGACTCCTCTGGAGCTGTGTTAGGAGCGAAGATGGAAGCAATTTTAGCTGAGCCAAGGGAAGATGGGAGAGGTTGTGGAAGGTGTGAGTGTGCTCAGGGTGTTTGCTCTGAGGGAAGAAGGCATTGCAATAGGTTCATGTGTGCTGCACCCACTACATCATCCAGCAAAAGCAGGGGGATTATGGTGGAAAGCTGCTCGATATCTATAAAACCCCAACAAATGTTTTTTTGTCTTTAAGACTGGTGCAAGTTGCAAACTTGCTGAGCAAAAATATTTAGAAATAAAGGCAATGGAGCTGGCAGGAGCGTCACTGCTGGAATCAATAATAAAAGGATAATCTGTCTTTCTTTGTGGTGCACAAAGCAATAATCTGTTGTTCAGATTGATTAAACGCCTCGACTCTGCTTCGATTATTAATCAATCTCCAAACCAGTTTATTGTGAGTATAATACAAAGTACTAGAGATTATGGATAGTGGTGATGGGAGCAGGAGGTGAGGGAGCCTTTTTCTCCATCATGGGAACAAAATGGAACTGAGGGGAGCTGGAGGGGTGGTGTGGATGGGTTTGGTTGATTTACGTGTGAGAGGTTTGACTGCAGAGTTCTGGAAGGGGCTCTAAAGGTCGAGTTGATACAAGCCAGGGTGATTTTGATCTCTGATTCACAAATGGAGGAAGTGCCACTGACCAGACAGAGAAGGAATGTAAAATATGAGAACAAAGAAAAAAGCCTGAGCAGTTACCTTTTGGAAACATGATGTTGTCTGGTGTATTCTTTGCACTAATAATTTATTTAATTTCATTCTTAAATTAAAGATTTTTTTGAGTTGTGGGCTAGCCTAGGCTTTCAGCTTTTGAGCTTTTTAAGTTATGAGGAAAAAACCCTCCTTCCTCTGTATTTTGCACATTCTTGCAGTGGGGTCACATTATTGCCAAAGTGGTTTGTTGATTTTACTGGTAGGTTAGGTGTTGTTTTAAAAAGCAGTGCAGAGTCAAAATTTAACTTGTCTAAATGGCTCTTTACTGTTGAAAGAGGGAATTTGGATTTTCTTTTTTTTTTTTGACTTCTGTTAAGAGATTCAGATATACCTGTTTGACTGCAATTTATGAATCACACTTTATGAAATGCAAAATCATTCAGGCCCTGAGCAGTAACCTTTAACTTGTCTCTCCTGCGAGTCCAGAGTTGGACTAAATGACTTCCAGAGGTGCCTTTCAGCTTCTCTTGTACACCTTGGTCATCCCAGCCCTGCAGGACTCAGAGAAATCAAATCAAATTATTCTCCCTGATGGGAACAGCTCCATTGTCTGTACCCTCTCTCTGAGGATTTGCACACATGCCACGAATGCATGTTTGTTGTGTTCCATTCTTTTAGGTTGTGGTTTGCAAACTCTTGTTGGATATTCACAATATTCACCTTTTGAACAGTACTGGCCTGCATGATTAATGATGGATTATGCTGATACTATAAATCTAATAGCATTTTCTACCTTGACTTTTTTCCCAGTTGTGTTTGAGGTTTAGATTTTGTGGTTTTTGTTTGTTTGTTGGTTTGTTGCCTTTTTTTTTTTTTAATGGCAGGATGAAATAATGAAGCTGATGATAAAAATGCCTATAAAAAATCTGGCAAATTTATAAGAGAACAACATGGCTTGATTTCTTATTTTTCTATCCATCTGGTCATTAGGCCTTTCCAACTGTCAGTGTCTAATATAATCTCCTTTAATAGCAGCATATAATTAGCTTTATGCTGATCAGAGGCATTTGGGATGGTGGTGGTAACGTTCAAATCCGAATATCAAAATCCCAAAGAAGATAACTCAAACAGACATATGTCCAAGCCAGCATTTATGGCTTTCGGTCCTGAAGCCTATAACTGGTGATTTAGGCACATGAGCTTTGAACTGTGGTATGGAAATTTATCAATTAGGAACCCCCAGGAGTTCTGGCAGCAAAGTACAGATGTCTCTCCAAATGGTAATGTGGTAATATGTCACTTTTCCCCTCTCTATACAGTCCTGTTCCTGCTTCAGATATTTAATTTCTTCTTACTTGTCTAACTTCTTTTAAAAAGGTAATGAAAGTCTTGCCATCGTTCTGTTAGGAACATGCTGTCTCCATTTTTAAGCTTCATCCAGAGCTCTGTGTATACAACCTAATATATTTCCTAGTGGGTGTTTTGGGAGGTGATTTTGAGGTGAATTTGTGTAACTGCACCAATCTGATAAGTGTTTTGCAAATATAATGTGGTTGCCAATGGTAGGCAGGCCGAAGAAGGGTGTTGGTGTTGCTGGAACTACGATTTCATCCTAAAAGTTCCTGTTTCTCCCAATTCTTCCAGAGAGCACTTGCTTTGAGCAGCTGCTTCCAGAGGTGTTCTTGGAGCTGGACAAGTCAGGAATTTGGTCATAAAAGCCCTAACTGTGGGGCAGGATTTCAAGCACTACAGAAATATATTTATTAACTAGATCTGGCTAATTCTTTGTTTCCTTGGAACATTTTGGAACATCAAGCTCTGTATTCTGCTCTGCAGCCAGCCAGAATAAACCAAGCAGAGCTTCTTCTGAAAATACATCTGAAAAAGGAAATAGACCTTGACAAGTGAAAATTACATCTCCTGCATTATGGCTCTTTAAAGCTGGAATTGTCTTTAAGTTTAGGCTTTCAGCTCTTCAATAAAAGATCACAGTTCCCTTTTTCTTCTCTGGCACTGTAACCCATTTAAGGATTCTGTCAACACCCCTTTCAAAAAATGCAGAAACCTGTTAAGATTTGTAGGAGAAAAAATCTATACAAGTTACCTTTTGCTCATAACTTGAAGTGCACAGCCAGAGCTTCCTCCAAGAAATGTTTCATGCTAGAAAAGCAAAAAGCAGACCTGTTTCCATATGTTCCCTGTTGAAAGTAAGCAGTGGTAAACTCGGGTTTATTTTTAGCCCGGTTGTTGCTCAGGGATTATTTGGGTTGTCCACTGCTCTGCCCAGAATGTGAGGCCACATCTGAACTCTGACAGATACCAGGAGGGTCCGTGCAGCTCCTGGTGGCTGGACATGAAGTTCTTCTCCCCAGAGAGATCTGCCAGGATTCATTGCAGGATCTGTTACTTACCTTCCTCCTTTAATTTCCTGCATCGTTTAACCAGCGTTTTCCGTGGCAGAACTGCTCTGCACATCAGTGCTTCCCTTCATGTTTGTTAATAAATAGTGGCTTCTGCTCCACGAGGATTTTTGGCAGGTGCTGGTGAACATAATCTCTGCAGGCTGCAGACACAAACTAAAGACAACTCCCAGATGTTTTCATAAGGAACCAGAGCCTGCTAATGACGTGTGGGCAGCAGCCAGTCCTTCACATGATGCCTCCCCTTTTCTCTCCCTCTTCCCAATCCATGTAGTTTAGGATTAAACTCTTTCTCTGTTCTTCACATTAATGTTTTCTGGCTTTTCTCAGGAACTTATCTCCAGTCAAACTTCCTTGTACCTCAAACCACCTTTGGACAAAGTGTAATTCTGGTGTATAGGGTGTGGAGAAGGGAACGCTACAGTCAAAAGTAAATTGAAAAATAATAGACCAACATAGAAGAGCAGGTAAGAATGTTTTATGTAAAGCTGAACTCTACAAATAGTATTAAATATTTTCAACTATTTTAATACATGCACCAAGCTCTGTGGACAAAGCCATTGAAATATTGAGACCCTAAAAGGACTTGCTTTGAAGCTGAGTTTAACTGACTTAACTCCTAATTGAATTTGGTTTTCTTTTTAAAATTCTCAACTATGAACCAAAAACTTTAAAATATGCTTGATGTTACATCTTAGAAGCCTTGAAAATATCCCCAGAGTTCAACAGAGATTTTTCAATGTGAACATAATTATTGATAATTGGAGGCATGTGCCCTACAAGACCATAAGGGGAAGCTATAAATAGGATAACTCATCAAAAAAAGTCCATTCTTATTCAGCAGAACAGAAAAGTTTCAGTAGTATAGAGATAGTAGGAAAAATTCTTGTAACAGAAGCATCTTCAGTGCTAGCTGGAAATGTGATATGTTTTAGTCTTGTTCCATTAACAATTCTTTAAGAAACCAAAAAAAAAAAAAAAAAAAACCAGAATAATGTTTTAAAACTCCATTCCAGCCTCTTTCCTGCTGTTCTTGGCATTATCTCTGATGCATTCAGAGTAGTTTTACTCAATTATTAATTGAATCTTTGGGGGAAGATCAGCAGAATTTTCACTTCTCAGCAAAACCAAGTAGCTGTAACATAAGGCTACCCTGGATCACTGTAAGAACATCAGCCATGGGAATTCCAGCCTGAAGAATTGGACCTCTGTGAGCCTTTTTCTTGTGGCTGTCCCATGTTCATACGTTTTGCAGTGAAAGGCACCTGGAGGGAGGAATGTGTGACACTGTGATGTGGGGCTGAAAGAATTTAACCTCAGAGTCAGTGGATGCATCAGTGAGAAGATGCATCACCTAGAGAATGTAGTGGCTGAAATCACTTAAATATGGCTGATAAAAGTGGAAGAAAGTGGATGTAAACATTAGAGAACTCCAGTGGGTTATTGATTTCTCTTAAGTGGTTTGACAGATAAAATGGTGAAGCAAAATGTTCAACTTCAATTGCATCACTTGAAGAAAACAGAACAATGTGGCAGGGAAGGGAGGAGATGATGAATGTTTGTTAGAGAGGAGAAAATGCAGTTGTGCATGAGGTGTTCATCACTTTCCTTTTCCTGTTCTACAGCATTTGATAAACGTTCATTTAGGTGTAGCAGGCCAAAATGTGTTTAAAGTCTGGGTTCATGGGTCATCTTTGAAAGCATTTCATCTTAATTGTATTAACTTTTGTGTGGTTCTGTACAACAGTTTAATGTCCGAGGCTCCCAGCAGTTGCCAGGAGAAAGCAGTGAGGAGTTTGGCTCTGAGAGAGGAGTGTGGAATGCACCTGCATTCCCATCTGGAGCAATTGCACTGGAGAAATGCCCCACTCCACACACATCTGTCCTTCAGAATGCCAGTGGAACTCCCTCAGGGGTTTCTGTGATGTTTCTGTGCTCTTGGGTAGCAGGGGAGGACAGCAGACATGCTTTATGGCAGGCAGATCGACACGGGTGTTTCAGGTGGGAAAGGAAAAGGGAGCAAGCAAAAATGCTGCACGTGGAATTTTTGACTTTAAAAAATGCCATCTTGCTTATTTGCAGAGAATTCACCAGTTTTGTTCCTTAAAAATGTTGGTGAAGAATGAGGTGCAAATGAGAAGTGGAGAAAGACTTTAGATGGGAGATGCCAACCTTTTTAACAGCACCTTCACCCAGCCCTACAAAATGCTCTTTTGTAGTCTCTAGCTTTTTCCTCTAGCACACATTTCTATGCAGAGCACCATCCAGCAAAGTTTTTCATAGTTTCTGAGTTAAATTACCATAGCAGATTTGCATGTGCTTTTGGAAGGTGACAGAGACAGCAGCTCTGTTTTCAAGGCAGGTTTCGTGAGAGATCTTTGCTATTTATTACACCTATTCCCAGTGGAAGATTGCAATTACTATCCCACTTCCAGCAACTCTTTACCTGAATCCTGGCAGCTCTTAATTATGTGTTAAAGAAGAAGTTTCATGCAGAGGAATTTCTCAGAGCAGATTACCTGTGAGAGGCATTCCAGCCATTTCTGCAGCAGGGCCATTTGTCTTGTGCTTCTCTTTGGTTATTTTTGCTTCAGGAGCTTTTGATACTGGAATTTGCACTGGGAATGAATTTCTGCTGCTGCTTTCCCAATGTTTCTCTCCCTCTTTTTTTTTTTTTTTTTCTTCCCCATTTTCTGTTAGTCAGACTTGGTTCTGTGTTTCTTTCTTTAAGTGAGCCTCTTGCAGTCTACTGCTGAGTGTACTGCTCCGGGAAGCACAAAGAAATAAGCAACAGGCTTTCAAATCTCTGATCAAGTTTAATGTTAAATCTTATTATTCAGCTACATAACTTTATTACCCTTCAGATATAAATGTTTTATTTTCTGTTTAAGAATTCATTAGCAGAAATGTATTGATGCCTACACTCAGAGAAATGCACCACAATGGCAGTCGTGTTGGAGTTGATATCCAAATTAATTTCAAGCCTGCAGAAGCTGGCATTTAAAAAAATGCCCTAATCCAAGTTATACCAAATCCAAGATTTTAAATGATGCCCAGCTTCCAGGCCATGTTAATGAGTAAAGATAACTGGGCCAGGACAGATGCACAGATTCCTGGTCCAGAGTAGGTGTAGGGTGATGGCAGCTCTGAAATTGAATGCAAGGAGAAATCTGTTGCCACACAAAAGCAAGGAAATTCCAGTGTCCTCAAAACATCTAGTTGGGCCATTGTGAAAAGATTTTAATGCATGATCCATCTTAGGAGATTTCTGTTTCTGTGGGGAAGTTGGGCTTTATTGCATTGATATTTCCAGAGAAACTGTTGTCCCTAAAAACTTCCAGGAAGCTCTCAAGGTTTTACCACAATTCCATTGCATTTATGATGGGTTGTTATTTCCTGCCTCATCATAGAGGTTATTCAATTATGGATGGTCACTCTGTGTTTTAACAATTCTTTCAGAATTTATATTTCAGCATGAAACTTAAGGTGGCTTGAACTAAACCTCATTTATTAAAGGTAATCTTAACAGCACAAGGTGTGTTAAATTGCAAAATGCAGAGTTCCAGGAAAGAGCTGATCACTGGGGACTCTAGTGGTAACTTGATTTTGTCGATTGACTGCCATTGATGGCTTCACCATCCCTAATCAATGTGCTGCAGGAAACGGCCACGTGTGTGACTGCAGTTTACCTTTGTTTCCTTTTGCTGCTATTAAACCATCAATAGAATTGTCAATAAAGGAGATGGCCACTTGTTGGAAAGCTCCCATCTGTGGTGTAGATAGCAGAGAATGTTCCTGAGAAATGCCACTGGACTCCCAGCAGCATTAGGAGTGGAGAGCCACGTAAGCATTTGTGCCCTGCAGTTCTTCCACAGCGGGGCCAGGCTTTTCAGGGACAAGGTCACCCTGCTGCCCTCAGTGAAAAGGGAGTGCCCAGCTGCTTGGGATGAGAATTACTGGGCTTTTTTTCTGCCTAATTAGCAATATTACTCTCTATTTTGCACATCCCTCTGCATGTGTTGGGAAGAAGTCTGCAGGGAGCTCATTATGTTCCCAGCCTTGTAGTTAGAGGCTGGCAAAGCTGTACCTTCAGGGGGGTGGGAGCTGCATTCCCTTGAAGGAATCCCTTATCCAGGCTGAAACACTGCTGAAAACTTGTAGGAACTCTGTAGGACGTCTCCTGTGGGGCGTGCTTTATCCTGCCCTGCGTGCTCCTGCAGAGAAGCTGCCCAGATGAATCTTCCTGACATATTTTCACTTTGAGATAATGGCTGAGGGCAGAATTTTGGCTCAGATGTCGTCTGTTAATGAGTCTCTAACCAATGAATGGGTTTGGGGAGAAAAAGGAGACAATGAAACCTTGCTTATCGCCTCCTTGGCATGATTTTTCAGAGCCCAGTGTGGTTCTATTTTCTATCAGTTTAGTGTGAGGGTTTTTTATTTTTCCTCCCCTCCCTGGTGGAGCGTGGGTGAGCCACGACAGAATCCCGTTCCCAGCACTCTGCTGTGCTAACACACTCCAAGCAAGACACGGATTTTCAAAGGAAGGATGTAGGGCAGGAGTTATGAAAGCCCTTTGAGGACAGCAACAGGAACATTTGTTGTGAGAATGGCTGTGACTCCAAACTCCTCTTTGAGTTTTCTTCTTCTGAAGGCTGGATCCCTCAATCAGAGAGGAGGGCCCAACGTGCCTCATGGAATTCTTTTGTGTAAGCAAGATAAACAGTTTAAACTGGAGGGAAGCATTGTGCCATTATTGCCTGGCCACCATGGAGCTATGCCAGAAGCTGCTCCTTGAAAATTCTCTTAATCTTTGCTCAGTGGGGATGGCGCTGTGGAAAGTCCCAGTTGCTCAAGTTGATCAGCACTTTAAAGAGAATTATTAGTCAGAGGCTTAGAAAAAGATGTAATGCTTTCCCTCGTGGATGCACTGCACCTTTCTTACTCTCACTGCCACCAGATAAATGATTTTGGATTTGTAGAACATCTGTGGACAAGCTCCATAATCCTCTGGAAAAAGCCTAATTTAAGTGATCCCAGACATAAAATACTGTTATCACCATAACTTTTGCTGTAATACAAATGCACAGACTCCAGATAAACCAGAATTAAAAGAGCAGTTTCCTTTAACAGAACCTAGTTTGCAAAATAATAATTTTTAACAGTTAAAATTGAAATATTGACTTTTTTTTTTTTTTTTTTTTTGGAGTGTCAATGACATCAGCAGCCCTGACAGCTGTCTGGTAGGAAGCCAGATGGTTGATAAGGAAAATGCAAGTAGCAGGAGACAATTAGTAAGTGCTGTCTTTTGGACTACCTGCATACCCCGAGTCTGAAAAATTCACTGATCTGGTAACACCCAGTATTGCTCCTGCAAGATGCTTCTGTGTTTTAGCAGATAAAAATGAAAATTTATTCACATAGGGAAAAATAATTGCCACAAATCTGTTTTGTTTGCTCACAAATCATTTGATTTGGGGCTGATCAGCCCTGGTGTTTCTGGTTTTATTAACATGAAATGCTTCTGTGGGGTGTGGAATATTTTGGGAAGCTGGTGAGAAATACACTGTCACACCATGCCTGAATTATTATGCAGATAAAATTTACCAACTTCCCTCCTCCAGTTTATCCTATTTGGGAAGATGCATGAGAAATAAATGGCTGGTTTTAGGGGAAGTAAGTGCTACTTCATCTGGAATAAGCATCCTGTCATTTCAAGATTTACAGCAGTAGCCGTTCTCCACTCCTCCTGCTCAGCCTTTTTCACTCTGCTTCTCTGCTTTAATTGCATTTTTGAGCCTTTCTCATTTGCCTACTAGCTTGGTTTTTTGTTTGGTTTTTTTTTTTTTTTCCAGTTAATCTGGAAGGTGAAGAATGACCAGGCAGAACTCAAATGCCATTTTGTTTTGCTTTAATAGCTGATTAAAAAGGAGCTGGCCCCTCTCTGGTGCTCACGCTCAAATGCTCTCTCTGGGGTGTTTGAAATTGAGTCATAATTGCTGATGCCAAAATCTGTCAGTACAACGGGATAGGAAGCAGTCAGCTCTTGCTAGTGTTACATAAAGTTGTCATTTTGGAAGAATGAGCAATGATAAAGAACTGTTGCAGTGCTTTTGCCCGTTCTCACAGTCAACCATGCTGTTCCTGTTGCTTGTTTGTCTCTTTAATAAATTAATTTTCTCTTGTAAGGAAGGAAACCAAAACAAAGCCACAATTTAGGGGAGATAAGGCCACATTTTTAGAATATTTTCACTAACTGTGTTTGTTCCTGCATGCAGTATAATAATGTATAAAAAGATTTAATGTTTTCATGTAAAACATGAAATGAATGTATTTTTTTTTTTATCACGGCAGGCATATTAGCAGCATCTACCGGTACATTTAAAAAGAAAATTCTATAAAACATTCTTAGCTCTGTATGTAAGACATATTTACAACACAAAATGCTGACTTCCCTAATCACGTGTGATTTAGTGAGTAATATAAGGCATATTAACATTTATAGTGAAATCTCAGCAGAGAATGCTGTCACTGGCTCCTGCAGTATCGATGTTTTCAAGTGGACAACAGCCTGTCTACTCTGAGAACTCATTCCTCAACCCTTTCTTTCAACTCTTCTTTTCTCATTAACATTCAAATTACTTGCAGGATGATTATTAATGAAAATGGACATTGTACAATCCAACCCTGCAGCCACCTTTGCTTTTCAGTAAGCAGCGATTTCCTCTTGGCTCTCTGTAACCAACAAGGTAATGAAACTGTGCTCCTGCATTCCTTTGCTGAGTCAATATTCCAGTTTTCTGCTTCACCTCTTCCACTGAGGGGATAAAAGCTTTTCTGGAGCTGTTCTGCCCCTCACCTGGCTGCTTCCTCCCCCAGCGACTCGCTGTTTTGTGAATTATGCTTTAAAAATTTCACAGTGGACAACCTGTGCCCATTAAACTGCCATAACTTCCCTGGGCTGCTCTTATGCCTCCCGGGGCTGGTACTTTGCTGTTGTTATCTGACTGCAGCTATCAACTCCACAGACATTAGGGTAAGAAAATATGTTCAGCTGACACACCAGCAGAAATTCACCTGACTGCAGGCTCTGTAAATCTGCCTTATAAATGCCTCTTGCCTTTATAAAACACTGAGCAAACAAAAAATGGGCAAATTCTTCTGCAAGGCAAGAAATGCTAAAGCAGAGAGGAGAGAGGCTGGGTGAGAAAACGTTGGGTGCATTTGTTTACAGGAGCTGAGACTTTGTAAATTAAATAGGAATTCAAAGGCAAGTGTGTTCTTAGAGTATGGAAATTATTCATTATCTGCACAGTTTTACCAAGCAAGCTGCACCAAAAGGCCTGACTGTCAGCTGTGGGCTGTTCTTCCTGTGTCTGTCAAGCAAAAATAATATTTAAGTGATTTTTTTTGGTGGATGTTTGTTTGGTTGTTAGTTTTTCCTAGATAAGCAAAATTATGGAGACTGGCCACTACAAATTGGCTCTTTCTTTCAGCTTTGTAAGTATCCAGGTTATGTTTGATAATTTGAAATTCAGATTTGGTGTCTGGGCAAGTCATGAGTTTGGAAGCAGAGGGGAATGATTTCTGTGTATCACTAACCCCATTCCAAACATCCTTAGTTACAATCAGATCAGACATAAGAAATTAATTGTCCTTGGCATGGGAGCTCTGACATCCTCAGTTTTGGAGATAAAGCAATGAAAATCTGGAAAATGTAATGGCCTTGCTCTGTAGTACCTGAGAGGAAATGGATGTTGGGATAACAATAATATCTTACCTCACTTTTACCTATAAATATAGTTTGTCTGGATGCTGTGTGATTTCCTAACGAGAGGACCTTGCTCTTCTCAGTACTTTGAATTCCAGAGAAACATTTCCCAAGACTTTTCTAAGGCAAAGGTTTTCCTTTATTTGTCCTGAGCTTCTGCTGTTTCCTTCAGCAGCCTGTGGCTCCTTTAATCCAAGAAAATTCACTACAGCCCTAAACCTACCACTGTAAACTCATGTTTTTATAATTCTAACTCTATTTCTTCTATTTGCTTTGCTGGTGCCCCAGTCCCCCCTTTCCCCCAGCAGCCTGAGGGGGGAAGATAAATCCAGGGATAAACTCTGAGCTCCTCCCTGGGGTTTTCCATCTCCAGCCATCAGCTCATGTCTCACCCTGCACGGTGATCTGGCATGGAAATCTTCCTTTCTGCACAAAGTACAGAATACTGCATTGCCAGGGTGCCCTTGAGCTTCTGGAAAAAAGGAGAAGGAAAAAGCACCACATCCTGTTCAAACAGGACAGGGGTAAAGGCCTTCCAAGCAAAGGCTCGACACTTTTCTGGTCTATCAGCAGAAGAAACACACATCTAGGTACTTTTCAGTTGTTTCATCTGTCATATTTCAGATTTAACTTGATGTATTTGTATTTGACTTCATTTTTCATGTTTAGCTTGATTTAAAGGTTTTGGAGGAAAAATATCTTTGAAGGCCTATCTGGTTTTTTGGTTGTTTTTCCAAGTTGGCTTCTGTTCTTGATTAATCTTCTGAGCAGCAATATTCTGTTTTTCACTGTGTACACACTCTACACATGATTTAAAATCCCAAATCTGAGATGTTAATATTCAAAGCCAGACTTGCATTACTGTGTTTATGACATGGAGATATTTTTCAGTATGTTTGTACCGGTATCTGATTTTTAAATTACCCCTATTTTTGCAGGAGAAAAATATGTATAAAATAAAGAATTGGGTTTTTGTTCTTCTATATTTAGCAATAATGATTATCAGCTTATTTATATTCATAGATACTATATAAAGTTATTATTATTGCTTTATGAAAAAGAAAGTATGCTTTTTATTTTGTAAGAGGATACAGAGTGAACTTTATTTAATGCTCTCTTCTTAAGGGGTAAGGATAACCAGGAGGGGAGGAAGTTTTCAGAACAGGGGTTCTGGTGCTGTCACTTGTGTAATTTTAACCTCTGAAGGTCTAATAATGTTGTTTTTGAAGAATTACAGCCACATGTTTGGTTCCCATCTCTCCCATGACATTCCAGGGCTGAAATTTTCAGTTTTGGGGAAAAGGAACATTTTGCCCTTTATCCTGTGAGAATATTTGATGATGCATCTCCTAAAACAGACTTGCTTGAGGGTAACCTGAAGTCACTGATCTGTCTTCTTGCTCTGGTCTGAATGGGTTTTTCTCAGCAGCTTATTTACCTACAAATAAATATTTGGTGGTGCTGGGCTCTCCCTGTATTCAAAGGAGAGCAGCAGGAAAGAACAAAAAGAAGGGAGAACTTTCTTTCTGTTAAGAAAACAATCTCTGAAGCTGCATGCCATTTGTGGGCTTGTGAAAATCAAGGTGTGATTTGTCTTCCACAAAACAACATTTCAGAAACAGAACTCAAGGAGGAAAGTGATGAGGTCAGTTGATGGCACAGAGAGTTCTCTCTTTAAATCAGGGTGTTGCTGTCTCTGTTTGAGGGTGCTGCCAGGTTTCTCTGGGGCTGACAATAGAGCAGGTAATGCAATAGCTGGAGCTCATCTGAGCTTGGATTCTTGGCTGGATCCAGCTCTCAGCTCTTCAGATGCTGAGTGACTCAATGGCATTTCTTGGGGTTTGATTGCTCTGCTCTCAAGAGGCTTCTCTGCAAACCTGGCAGCAGCAGAGCTCCTCACAAGGAATGGAAATTCTAACCCCATTTCTTTAAATTTTTCACTCGACTTATTAATGTTTTCCTCTCACTCACTTAACTCTTTTCTGTGTAAGAAGTTGGACAAAATTCTAAATTAAGACTTTTTTTTTCTCTTTTGTAAGTTTCTTTTTGGCTTGCATGGAAATAATTTTCTGAATAATGCCACAAGGCAGAGCACTTGTACAAATTAGCCTGAGAGAGATGTGTTGAAATCACTGTGAGACTCTTGCATTATTTACATCGTGACACTCTGTCAGTGTACTAATGCTCAAAACTGTTTATATTCCCGGATTTAACAAATATGTAAATCAGGTGCACATTTCCCTAGGAATGCAAATGTCTCTAATGAGGAAAGACAAACTTCAGAACAAACAAACAAAGCAGAGAACACGTTAAATAGCTTGTGTGGAAGTGGGGATAGAAAGGAAGTGGCCTGGAGATGCTGGGATGTAATCCTGGCAGTCCTGGGATTGTTTCATCAGCCCATCTTGAAGCTCTGACACATCAATTGTTTCTTAGCAGGGAGAGAGCTGGGGGAGGATGGCAGCCAGGCAGAGTTTTCCCATAAGAAGGAATGAAAATCTCTGGTTTTGCTCTTTGTGGCAATCCAGGGAGCTGAGAGGATTGAGTTCCACTGGCTGCATTTGTTAACTCAGGCACAAAACCACTCCAAAGGGCCCCAGCTCTCTGAAACTCTTGTTTGTGGTGCAATAATTCAAACAGCTGTTTGATTTCAGTGCAGAGGCACAGAATGGGAATAGCATCGTGGTGAATTGGGTTTAAGTGTTATGGAAGGATTTGAATGTCCTTCAGAGAAGCATTCAGTTCAGATTTCATGTCAGAACGTGGCCCTGATTTAGTAAGGATGACTGATATCTTTGAATCACCCTGCTCTGGACTGACTTAATGCATGGTGGGGATGGTTTTTATTGTGCTGTGTTTGTGCTATGCTTGGTATTATGCACTGCTCACTGAAAACTTTATCTTCCATTACAAGCTGAATTCCTTTCTGAAGAGCAATTAAACAAAATTTGCTTACTAAAATAAGACATAATTTATTTCAAGCTAGCTTCTATTTTGAATTTTGATGGCTTCCTGCTAAATATGCAAGCTTTCTTTTCCGTGAAATTACTCAGTATCTAAAAATCTGAGTTCCTTGGTATTTTGTTTCTCATTGTGTAGCTTCAGCCCCCAAAGTTCTGGTAAGAATTATATTTCCCAATTATCAGCCATCTTTAAGAAGATCATTATGGTAAAATTAGTCTGACTTCTCCAAGATCTATGAATTATGGATAGTGCATGAGTAACAAATGGGGTAAAATGTTTTAATTAACATTCTTCAGTAATCCTTTGGCTGCATATTGTATGTAACTATTGCCTTCTCTGTCCAATTCCAGACTTTTAACTAAAAATGTGCTGTGTGTCTGTTACAGTCAGAATATCAGTCGGGTTCTGTGCTGTGGCAGCACCACATTCCTGCTGCTCCTGTCTCGTTTGTCATTCCAGAGCTGGACCTGGACCTGCTTTAGAACACCCTCCTTTCTTTGTGCTGCCAGAGCTGCCAGGAGGGATCATCAGAGGCAGAGCAAAAGCATCTTCAGAAATGCTGTCTTGAACTTTCTGTGTGCTGCTGGCTCTGTCAAGCAGATGTGGGGGAGTTCTCTGAGCGAAATTATTGCCTGATCAAACCTGAGCCAAATCCCCACGTCCCAATGTCTGTGGAATGTCCAGCCGTGTCTTCCAGGGGTGACAATTCCTTGGCATGGGGACATGAGGTGATACCTCAGGTTTTAACTTTTCTATTTTTCAGATTCTGTGCTGCTTTGGTGTATGGGTCTGGGCTTCATGATATGGGGTGCTGAGCTCTGCACAGAGCAGGGAGACAAAACACTTCCTGCTCCAGCTGGGCACCAAGGACAAATGATCCAAATCTCAGCCCAGCAGCACAAACCCCGTGGGCTGGAGAGAGAAAAACCAGCAGGGTGGGACTGCCTGGGCTGGAGCTGGAATGGGACAATGAACTGCAAGGTGCCAATGGAGCAGAGCTGATCCCAGGGAGAGCCCCCGGGAGCTGTTGTGCATTTTGGGGCCATTTTGGGGCATTTGGGTGCAGCCCTGGCTGGGCTCTGGGACTGCCCAAGGTGGAGCCATGAGGAGATCCTTGAATAAATCCCTGCTTTGTTCTGTAGCTCTGTCCACCTCTGCTCTAGGTCAGCCTGCTCACAGCATCAGAGGCTGTGTTGGTAGCACCGACCTCTCCACCCCGTTTGACCATAAAGATGCAGCAAAGCTCTGCAGCAGCAGCAGCCAGCACTGAATTTATTTCTCATTTATTTCTCATTTTCTCCCATCACTCCCATCCAGCAGCTGTCTGCTCTGCTGTGCAGTAACACGTGTGGGAGGTGCTGGTTTTGAGCTGGCTGAGCCCTGAACCTCCTCGCCAGAGCAGCGAGGCCGTAATGACTGTGAGCTGCTGGGCAGAGAAACCCTGAAGAAAACCTGAAACTCGCAGAGCCCTCACTAGAAACTAACATCTGACTAAATTAGTACCTCTAATACCTCTAATTAATGCCTTGGCTGGGTCTCCGAGAGAGCAGGAGTTCAGTGACTTTTGTAAGAATTATTCTGCACTATGTAGAAATCAAACTGACTTTTAAGCAGTGTACAGATGTTGTCAGCTAAAATGCTGCTCAGAAATCTGAACTGGCAGGTGTCCTTAAGTCTTGTTGGTTTGGATTAATGTTTTAAGTACTACCAGAAATTATATTTACATTGCATAAAAAGAAGCTTAAAATGTAGCTGCGGCACAGAATATTGTTTAAGGACTCAGAGCCTCCAGCTGAGTATTTATTTTTTACCCTAATTTTGTAGAAAAATGTGAGGAAAAAAAGATATGTGACAAATTAGCAGATAAGTGCACTAATAGTTTATGGTAGTCAACTTGTCTCGGGGGTGCAGTTTATCCAGACTTTCCTTCGGATTTGCAACTTTACAAAAAAGAACTTTCATGTCAGGAATTGTTTCTTAATTGATATATTAGGAACATCCTTCACCATTTGTGTTCTCTTCTTGTATTCAAACCGCCCGTTGTGAATATAAATTACATAAAAGTAACTAAAATGGAACATTGGAACGAAGAAATCAGGAAAGAAAAAAATGGTAACTTTATTAAATAGCCTGCTGTTGCATCATCTTTGAAAAAAGCTTGGATGTGACATGTTTGTTAATCTTAATTTGAAATATTAGGTGTTTTTAATCAAGATTTTTTAATCAGTTGGTTGGAATCCTTTGTGCCAGAAGTCAGTATGAATTGTCAGAGTTAAGACATGGATTTTAAAACTATGGGAGTCAAGACGAGATGAGCATCTTCTTTGTTCCTGTTTGGAATTATTTCAGTATATTTTTCCACATAGAAATATCTATTTGATTTAAAATTATTTCATCCTCTTTTTTTTTTTTCCAACTTTTTCCCTTTTTTTAGGCTTCATGGGCAAAAAATAGTTCTGTAGTTCTCTGTTCTTTTCAAGGACAGTAGAAATGATTTTTTTATTATTATTTCTGAGTTTATGGTGCTCTCTTTTTAGAACTAATCCTTACAACACAAGTCTGGCTTTTCAGATTTAAAAGTTCTCTGAGAGAGTGGAGACAAGAAAGGCTGTGTGAGAACATAGATTGCATGTTAGCTTGATCTCCTCATGAAAAAACAATGATCTCTTTTTCTAAACACTTTCTTCCAGAAAGATTTGAAGAGGTGTTTAGCAGCAGTAAATACGAAGTCTCTGCGCATTTCAGTTTTGCAGGTGTAAAAGCTTTCACATGAAGAGGCAGCCTGGAGAGTGAATGGACAAAAATTAAACCAGAGAACTGGGAGGCTGGAGGGAACTCTTCTGCTTTGAATTTGATGGCTGCTAGCTTGTGTCTGCAGCTGCTGGAGTTTTTTGGGATGTTCTGCTGGTCTGAGTGTGTTTGTGCTTCTCCCTGCACTGAGGATGGTTTCTGTGCTCCCGGTCAGCCTGAGCTGCACCACCTTCCTCTCACTTCTGGAACTTAAAGGATTTCTGGAAATCCTTCATTCTCTGCGATCAAAAGCTGCACTAAACCTGGGTAAGTCAGCTGCACTGGAGCTGTCTGAGGTGATATTGGTTGACAATCTACCTCCCAAATCTCTTTCTTGCCTAAAGTATCTGAGCAGTGACTAAAGTAATGCCACAGATTTGATCACTACTCTTATTTCTCACCCAGATCTTAGCCCTGCTGCTCTATCCTTGATTTAGTTCTCCTCTGACCAATTCTTTTTAAGCAGTGACTGTTTTTTGATCCCACCGATCCCAAATGGTTTCAAATTCACTTTTTTTTTTTATAAGAGTCATTTCTCTATGTTTAAATAGAAGTCAGCATGAAGAAGGAGGCAATGCTTCAACAGGGGTTGAGCTGAATGGATTTCCTTCTGAGCTCAATTAACTCCTGCTCTTCAATTTGACTGGGAGCTATGATTACAAAAACTGCAGAAAAACCAAATTCCAAAGTCTTGTGTCGTCCTGCAATATAGCTTTCAAAAAACGTGGCTTTAGGTCAGTATTTTGGTTTGAAAAATCAATTGCGGACCTTCCCAATATTGAGATGTTCCCAATTTAGAAGTCCCTGTCTTATTTTAAAAGGTCTCTTGGGCTACTGTCTGCTGTTCTACAGGGAGAGGAGGAGCTCCTCCAAATGGTTTCTTTCCAAACGTGGCCTCTGAAGGCTGGGTTGTATCTACCCCAAATTCCTGTGCTGGTTTAGCCGGGGTGGAGCCCTGGGTGCTGCTGCTGTGCCCACAGCCAGAGCCTGATTGCTCCCTCTGTCCTGGAGAATGCTCAGGGAGAGACATTTGGGAAAAAGGCAGAGAATCCTGTGTGCTGCTGTAAGAGCAAAATAATCCGAGAATCAGAGAAATCAGAGCAGGCATCCTCCTGCTCGCCCACTTGGTGCCTATCAGGCAGTTTGTGTGAGCAGGGGAATAACGCATGAAGAGTGTCTCCTCTGTCAGAAAATATTTATGACATGCCCACTCCAGCTTGTTTCCTTGCTTCATTTCATTTTGTTAATGAAAGAACAGGCTGACACGTTCCTCTGTGGCTGCTGTCTTTAGGAATATTCGGGGTAGTCCCACTGATTGAAGATTTTCATATTAATACCAAAAGTAATCAGCATGAAATTGCCAAAACAACCCCACCCTTTCTGTTTTGGCTATAAAAATGCAGAATAAACAACTTCTGTCTTAAGCACGTGATGGGTTAATTGCTCATGAAGTGATCATTATCTTGTAAATACAACTTAGAGCTCAGGGAAAATGAAAAATAAAACACCATGCTGTTATTTTTCTTTATTATTGGAAGACATTCCATGGAGTCAATGCATGCAGAGAATGTTGGACAAGTGTTTAAAGAGCTTAAGCTGCTGTTTGGGAAGGATTTTCAGAGAAAACTGGAGAAGCTGTTACACAGTGTGCTACTTCATATTTTAGAAGGTTATAAAAACTTACAGAATAGGTAACAAGATCAAATAAGCAAATACTTTTATGCCTGCTGAACCATGGGGGGTTTGCCTAAATAAGAGAGACATAACTTTTCATTTTTAATTCAAGTAGAATTTCTTTGAACTACCACTTTGTGTGACATAACAACTGCAGATCATAGAAAATAAGGCTGAAAGAAGCTTTTCTGCTTTTTTTTTTTCAGTTTATTGCTCACCCATAAGAAAATATGAACTAAACTATTTGTGATCAATACTTACTCTGTTTTCTAAATATCCTTTTTTAGCTCCATCACCCCATGTTTCTTTCCCCCCTCTTTTTCACTTTTAAATTGAACTCTAAACTTGGTACAGTTCACTGTACCAAGTTACAAACATGTGATGATTTGGACATAAAAAGGGAAATTCATGAGAACCATAAGGAACTTTGCAAGGTAAGTCATGTATATAGTAAGAGTTTGACTTTTTAAACTCTGTCTTCAAGGGGATTTAGGGAGAAGAAGAAATGACTGCTAGAAATGTCTGATTTTTTTTATGCTTAATGATCTTTTACTATGAACAAATAAAGATTTCTAGCTGTGTGTGGCATCTGTGTTTGAAAAAGACCAGACACTGAGAAAGTTTTATAAAATGAGTCTTCTTTGATTCTAGAAGGAAATAGGAATTGTGGACGAGCTCATTATGATTTTAGTATCTCTCCCCATTTCCACACCCCCTTCCCAGTCAAATCCATTTGGGAAAATGGTGAAATTTGTGGAGCTCGATAATGCTGAAGAATTGTCTTAAGAAAATCATGTCTGAGCCCATCATTTGGGGTCTGTGTGAGGAGCCATGGGTGAATCAGAAATTCTGACAAAGCCACAGGAAATCAGTGGAGATGGGAGCAGAATTTCTGTGGGAATGGGACTTAGAAATGTTGGCTTTAAAGCCAATGTCCTGTTGAACTGAAATGCACTCTGGGAGTGCCTGAAAAATGTCCCTAATGTGAGGAATAAAACAACAGAGCACTGCTGCTTCCAATGCTTCTGTCTGAAGGCAAAGCTCTGCCAGACTTGGCATTAAAATGGGGCATTTCCTATTTGCTGGGGTTGTTTCTGTGATTTTAAGCAATTTCCCTGTGGTGACTTGTGCCCATTGGCACTGGGGGAGTGAAATCCAGTGCAGGGAGCCCTGGGAAGAGCCCTGGAGCCCCAGGTCCCTGCCAGTTTGCTACAGCATTAGAGAATGTCGTGGTGGGTGTGTTTTTGTGTCTCAGAGAGTCACAGAGTTAAGTGGGGTACATCACTGTGTCAGGGTAGAGGGAAAATAAATGCATAACAGCTGCTATTAGGCACTGGAAGCACAAAATAAATCTGTTTCCAAGAACACCATTGTGAATGAGAAAGGAGAGAGAGAATTATCCCTTGCTGGTGGCTTTTAGCATAGCAGGGTAAGCTGCTTTTCTCCCCCTTTCTGTTTCTCAGGAGTTCTCCAGAAAAGAAACTCTTACACAGAGATTGTTAGCTTGGCAGGGAAAGTCAGGTGTCCAATCTTTATTAAGTTTGTCCTTGCTCAAGATTCTGTACACTGTATTTATGGTAAATAAACTGGTGCTTGTGGCAGATTTGCATAGTGTTGAAAGCAATGTTGGTTTTGTCCAGTGTTTTGGAACCTCCAGAAAACTGGAGAGGAAAGGGCCCCCAAGTTACTTAACCACTTCTCTTGGTCTATTTGTAATTTTTAATTGACAGCTCTACATTTCAATATTTAGCTACTGCACTGTTGTTCTTGATCCATTGCCCTCTCTCATTTCCAGAAACTGGATGTATGATCTTGAAATAACCTTTGAAGTGATCAGCCTGGAAAGAACAGAGAGTTCCATGTGAAAAGGCATTGAAGTCAGTTCATGTGATGCACACTTTTGGGTTCCCACAGGAGCACATCAGAAGAGAAGGCACTTTATTAACTAACTAAGCACGAATTTGTCTTACAATTTTCCCATTCATTCCGATGGGACATGAATGTTTTGTTTCCTAATCAGCACAATTACCCGGGAGCTCACGTTGCAGTGTGTCACTGCAATGACAGCTCCCCCTGAATGACAGCTCCTCTCTGTAGTGAGAAACGACAGCATTTGTAAACCAGGGTGGTTTAGGGAAAAAACTCAGTTCTGGAGTGACTATTTCACAGTTAATCATTGCTGCATTCTACAATACACCTTGAATATACCTATTTAAAACTGATCTGCTGGTCTGCTGAAAGGGACCTGAATGCTGTGTAGCAGAATATTCTATTGCACCTACTAGCAGAATATTGTTGATGGCAATTAGAGGATTCTCAGACACGCTGTGAAATGTGATCTAGTAAAAAGTCACTAGTGAGGGGTGCCAGAGCTTGTAATGCTCACCTTGGTGGCAAAACTCTTGCCATGCTTTTTGTTGTCACTTGGGCAGTTACTGTCACCAGCCTCTTCCTAATGGAAGCCTTATTTTTTTTTTTTTTTTATGTAGCAGAAGCCACCACTTGTGTCCCTGAATGTGTGTTTGCATGCACATATATATACATAAAATATATTGTTATTTATATAATAATTCTGTATAATCATTATTCCATTTATCCTTAATGGCATCTGGCTTAACAAAAAAAGGAGGAATGAGCATTTTAAACTCATGTAGGAAAGGAGTCTTGGACTGAAGGCTGACTGGGAAGCTCTCAATGATTTCCATGCTCATGAACATAGCCAGGAATCTGAATTTCAATCACTGTAAGTTTTGGTAAGTATTTTAAACACGACTTTTGGAACCTCAGTTTATATCTGCAATACATGGACTGTTTTAGTTTCAGATCTTTGGACAAGGGGTCAGCTCATTAATGTTTGGATGGCAGCAAGCACAGGCCTCTATTTGTACCTGCAGACCAGGGTAATTACTGCAAAATGCATCTCTAATTCTAAGAATAATGTCACCCCCTCCTCCCAAAATGGGAAAAAAACCTGCCAACACCATAAGTGCTTCTGAACACTTTCAGAATCTTCAGGAAATCTGCAAATTGTCAGAAAGTTTTAAGGCAGATTATGGCAGAAATCTTGACATAAGTGTGCTGCAGACATCAAAAAGACTAATGCTGGTGTCGTGCTGATTTCATTTTCCTTTTGTTGTGTAAATACACACACAGTACTTTAAAAATATTGGAGGTGATCTGAAGTGGTTCATAAAACCTTGCTGGTTTGCAAATCACTCGGATATTTTAACTGCATTGCCTAGTTCTGAGTTAGTGTCTGGAGGCATCTTGCATTCTATTATTCCTTGGGATTGCATCTGCAAGTTGTGGATGTGCAATATTGATCCAGAAACTTGGCATTTCAGCTTGGAGAAAAAGAGCAGCTTCTGTTTAGGATCTGTGGTGTGAAATTCTGCTCGTGGTAACTTCAACAGCTTCTCCTTTGTTTAAAAAACTGCTGCTGGTTTTGTCTTCCCACTGCACTTCAGTGAAAGAAGTTTTTTTTTTGTTTTTTTTTAGGCTCTTCACTGTCAGCTTTCCTCTGGAGATTTTTCTTTAAAAAATCATGCCATATCTTTATGGTACCAAAACCCAGAGACTCTGAAAGGAGCACTGCTTCCTAGTGCATACATCTACACATTTTATTCACTATATATTGACATTCATGGTTGGTAAATATTTGGTGTGCTGGCAGTTGAAGAAGGTTTCTCTGGAAAGGATGACTGAAACCAGCGATGATTCTGGATTTCAAGTAATTAAAGGATGTTCAAATAATTTCACAAACTTTAAATAATCTTAATGGGAAAAAAAAAAAAAAACCTCTAATGTTCAATGTTTAATGACCAAGAAAACGTGTTTTCAGCAGTTTAAATGCATTTGAAATATTTCAGTATTTTACACTGTTAATGCCTAAATTACTTGGGATAATAAGAGGACATTTGACTTGTGTTTCTGTTACTTACGTGTCTGTAAGATTTCCCCCAGCCATTTGGCATGGGACAGCTGAGTGTACCTAATGAGCATCTCAAGGTCCAGCCACTGATTTTTTTCCCCACCCCCATGCTATATTTACCTTTCATGTGATGGGTTATAAAAACTCTTATTCTGAGGGCTCAGAAATCCATGTTTTAGCAGGGTGAGTTCAGAATGTTCTGCAGTCACAGATAGTCAGTCTTGCCTGGGCGTTTTACAGAAAGCAAAGCCAAGTTTATGTAACAGAAACAGAACATGAAACGTGTGGCAGGCAGGATTTGTGCTCATCCTGCTCCCAACCTCTGCTACCTGAACCTTGGTTTGTGTTGTTTGGTTGCTTTTTGTGCTCACTAATTAACATTTCTCCTCTGTCCCAGGACAGCTGAGTGCAGGGAGTCCAGCAGTCATTAGAACCACTTGAAAGCTTTTCTTAGAATTGCTGCCGTGATGAGACCAGGTGACAAGACATGCAATGAAATGCTGTATCTTGAGAAAAAGGTAAAGCTGGTGTCGTGTAACACTTCTGTGATGATAGATTAGCCAACGTAATTGCAGGAAATAAATGTCATCACCTGTATGAAGATAAATAGCTTTTCCTGCACTAGCATGCTTTTGCACATAAAATGTGTCATTTTACCAGTTGTCGCCATTTTTTTGCTAAATAAATTTTATAATGGCCATAAAAGGAAAGTGTGATGTGTCTACTTAAGTGTTAGAGTGTTAACAGAGGGCATTTCTGTGCTTCTATATAATTGAAATCAATGACATTGTTACCTGAAAAGTTGTTTTGTAGCACTGTTACTTGACAAAAATGTTTATTTCCATTCCCTGCCATATCTAAAAGTCCAAGTGTGTGGAATCAGATGCACGTGCCTCATCAGCATGTGGGTGGCTGGAATTTTGTGCTCCCTTTTGCCATAAATGTCTGCAGTGGGGCTGTGATGTGCTCTCCTGGCAGACTGGGACGTGAGGCTGTCACCTGCAAGGGTGGCAGTGAGAGACTGGAAATGTCAGTTCATTCTGTCCTGGTAACAGCACTGCCAGGGCACAAGGAGAAAAGTGTCCACATCATCTCCTTGGTGTAAAGGAAAGGTCAGATAGGATTATCAAAAACATTTGAAAACATTAGATCTGTTCCAGAGTTTTTTAGTATGGATTCAAAAGTATTTGCTCTCCTGCACATGAACAGGGGATAAAGTGAAGATCTATATTGTAAATATGAAAATTGCTGAAAATTCTGGGATAAAATGATTTAATTACCAGGCAACTACTTGGTATCATATTTGCTAGGTTGATTTGGGGTCCAAAACCAGTTTCTGAAATTTCTGCCACAGGAGTAGTGAATGCCTGCTTTCATCTGACACTCTGATATCCCAGACTTAATGAAAGCAACCTTTTTACCACTTCACTAAACAAACCAATATGTATTCATATGAAGAACTAAATTACTTTCATATTTGCTAAGTACCAACAATCCTGAACAGGTTTGGACACCTCCTTACTCTTGTTGCTCCTGTTTTGTGCAGAGGTGGTTCTCATTATGCTTTTTGTAGCTAACAGTAATTTAGTGGGGAATATTTGGTGGCATGTAAACATGGATTTTCTTCTCTAGGTCTCTAAGTGTAACTTTTCCCCTGTGAAACACCAGGAAAAACATAATTTCTTATGTAATAAGAAATAATTTAGTGTCTTAGGCAATCTGAATGTGTGGGTGTGGGACACGCTGTGTTTGGTAATCGTGGGAGTGGGTCCAGCACAAGGGCAGAGTGTTCCTCCATGGGATTATTCCCAGTTTGTGCCATTAAATGCAGGGACTGTTGGTGCACTAATTAGAGCAGTGGCAGCTGCACACCCTGTCCTGTGCTGCTCTGTCACTGCCACTCTCTGGGTGTGCTGCTGAAGCCTCATTGCAGATGTTTGCTTCAGATTACTTCAGTCCTCACAACTGGCAAATCCCCAAAGGAGCTGCAGGAAACTTCTCCAATGAGTTCAATCAGCTTCTGTGGAACTCTCAAGGGGCTCTGGGTGGCCTTTGTGGGCAGGCAGGCTTGTGGAACCTCTCCCTGCCTGCAGAGCAGTGATTGTCCTGTACAAACACCCTCAGCAGGGCCTGATAATCAGTGATAAGGAGCAGAGATCACATTTGCTCTTTAAGCTGCATATGCTTTTTAATTTCCCCACAAGGAGTGAATGTACTTTCACACAGCTCGCTGGGTAAGAGCCCAAACTGTGTTTGAATATTTCTGTTCCTGTAGCTGGAGGGGTCACTGCTGATGTACTGGGACCCAGTTAGCACTGCACTTAATGATGCAGAGCTCTGCCTTGGCTGCACAGAGATGCTCCTGCTCCTGCAGGAATGCGATTCCTGTCTGCTGATAGGCAGGAGAAGATTGCCACCCTTTGGCCAGCAAGCAGAGGCACACGGGAAGAGAAAAACACATTGTGCAAGTTGGGGATGCTGCAGCAAAACTATTTAAGAGTATATTCATTTGTAATGGAACTGCTCAGCAACGGGAGCCCAGTTGGGTGGAGGTGGTAGGCATCATTTGCTTTGATTTAGTGTATTTCTTAGCACGGTGATGTGTTTGGAGAGAATATATTCTGCTACGTACTAATTATGTTTTTCCTGAGAACTGAATTGCAAATGCATTGTGAAGATAGGATGAAGGCTACCATGGTTACCATTGTGCACCCAGGAACTTATTTTATACAGTGCCAATTAATCTGAGGTAATGCTTGAGAGGGAAGAACATTGAATAAGAAATGCTAATGTCTCAGCTGAAAGATGGAAATTAGATAGAAAAACACAGCTTTTATTGAAAATTATATGTCAGGGTCAGCGTTTATAAATGGATCCACCTGTATGACTAAAACCAGCTGTTCTGTCTCACATTAAAAAACCTGTATGTCCCTAGGCCTGATTGACACCCAGGCCACCGCTGCTTTATCAAGGATATTCTCTCAACAGGAGGTTTTTTTCTTCCCCTTCTCGTGATTTTAACATCATATTCCTGCAGTCAGGACTGTAAGTGGGGATTATTGCCATGTCAGAAACAGAGTGCATCTTCATGATGCAAAGACATCTAAACCTTCTGCAGGTTTTCTGAAGGACAAATCCTGTGCCTGTGGCCAGAGGCTTCCCGAAGGTGGGGACTGAGCGTGGCCCAGCCCTGACTGCCCCTCTCCTGGCAGCTCTGGTGTGGCTCTTGGGTCACCCGTGGGCAGGTTTGGGTGGGGAGGGCGTGCAGGGGTCTGGGGAAGCTGCAGGAAGGTTCCCCCGTGGCTGACAGAGCCAAGGCTCCAGCGTGGGGCTGCCCCGGGGACAGCCCAGCCCGGCAGGGACGGTGGCAGCACATCTGGGCTGATGTGGGACACGGTTTGTGCGCAGGGGCAGCTGCAGCTGGAGCAGAGAGAACGCAGGGGAAACAGCCCTGCAGAGACCCCAGGTGGGGCAGGAGCTGCTCCAGGCTCCGGGGCAGAGGTTCCCCTGCAGGGATCCACCTGCAGCCCCTGGAGGAGCCCAGCTGAGCGGGGCATTCCCAAAAAAGCCCCCGTGGAGCAGGTTTGCTGCAGGAGCTGTGGCCCTGTAGGGTGCCCACAGTGCAGAAGCTGTCCCTGAAGGACTGAATCCCATGGAAAAGGATTTGCAGCCCATGGAAAGGGCTCAGTGTTGGAGCAGTTCTGATAATTGAATTTATTTTTACCGTGTTATAAAAGGTATATGAGCCTGAACATTTGCTCTGTAGAAGAAATCCTTCCATTCCTTTTGATTCAGCACAGTGCAGGACCAGTTGGACTGGAGGGAACTTGGCTGATGTTCCCCTGGGACAGATGAGGGAATCCTGGTCCTGAGCATTCTCCTGCCTGAGCAGCATCCCATTCTGGCAATTTTTGGCAAAAAAGCAATGGTAATTACTCTCCCACAAACATCCAGGCAGTGAAAAGCTGCTCAAGGCAGCAGCTTTGATACTGAAGTGATGGAATGTTTATCTTACTGGAAATTTAGCTACTCAAATGCATTGGTGCCTTGTCCAAGGGTTATTCATTAAACACAGTCCCTTGGCTTATGTGATTTGTAAGTATATTATTACAGTCTTTCATTAAAAACTGATTTTTTGTGCATCATAAAGCACGAGAATGAAAATAAAAGTAAAGCTTTTTGAAGAAAATCTCTTGTTAGAATATTTCTTCTAAGGAAATATTTATAAGCCAATATAAATATTTAAAGCAAATATTCCAAATATTTTGGAAAATTATTAGCTGCTGATTCACATCCCGTGTCTTCAACTTTGTGCTGAACTAAAACAGAGCTGCACAGATGTGTGACAAAGAATGGAGGGCATTTCTGCATCTCTGCTGAAGCAAGTTCACATTTAATAATCAAATTCTTGGCAGGAATATTTCTGCAACCTGTGTCAGTGGAGCATGTACGAGCTTAGAAAGGAAGTTTATATAATTATCTCATTATCTAATTTCAATAATAGAATAATTGAGTTGCCTAAATGCCTATCAGTGGCAAACCAATGGAGATGGTAGATCTGTGGGTGTGAAGAAAACCTCAGCTCCTCAGCCTGGGATCTGCCTGATCTCTGAGCTGCTCTCCTTCCTGGCTGGGATGTTTGCTTTTTTATTAATTTTTATTAGAATGCTTCCAGTGAGTGGTTGCATTTTCTGGTGCTGCAGCCCCTTTGCAGGGTCCCTCTCTCCCTGGTGTGCTGCACCTGCCCAGGTGAGCCAACACCTTTGGCAGGGGCGTTTGTGGGATGGGGATCCCTCGGGAGGGGTGGGTGAGGCACTCACAGCCTCTGCCCCTCTGGATGGACGGATGGACACACAGATGGAGCAGTTCTGAGTGACTGAGCAGCACTGGGGTTACTCAGCAAGCTGCCACAAATTTGTGATGTTGGGAATCCTGCAGTGGGGCTGAGCCATTCCAGCTGAAAACCTGCAACTGAGAGCGTGGAAGGGAAATACAAAAACCTGCCATATTAATTAATATTAATTAATATTAATTAATACCATTAATATTATTAATATAAAATAATATTAAGTTTAGAATATTAGCTCTTAAATTAAAAACATAAGTAGTTATAGACAGTGTTTATACAGAAGAAAGTAGGACATGGTATGAAAGCACCTTGCTTCATTTGCAACCCAAATGAAAACATGCAGAGTGATTTTTTGCAATTTAGAATGCTCTTAGAAAGTGGGACTCATCCTACGACCAAAAATCATTGCAATAGAACAAAAAAATAATTGTATGCTTGACAATAGCTGTCACAGGATAGTGCCTGCTAAACTATATTCAAATGGATAAAATTTATTGATTATTGAATAGCACATGGAATTATCCTTTTGAAGGAGGCTAGCCATTGCTTCCAATGGCATTAGCTTATCCCTCCTACCTCTTCTGCTTTCCCAATTTATGAATTCCCTGATTTTTGGCAACTTTTGGTTTTATACTTAGGCTGTATAATTTAGCATCATAAATAGCTGAGACTGGCAAGCAGAGTGTAACTGATAATGTACCCAGCAGCTCCTTTTATGTTCTAGAGTAATTGTAAACAAGAATAAAACTGATTATTTCAGCAAACAGGCAAAAAAAATTGGTTTTAATTTTAGATTTTTGTCCACAGCCAATAGAAAGAGGATGGTTTGTATGGATGAATCTCTGCTGAGGACGGAAGGAGCCAAGAACCACCATAACTGCACTTACAAAGGATTCCCAGGGATCTTTGTTTGGTGTGGCTGTGGAAAAGGTGGGTTTGTGTCAGCTGCAAGCTCATCCCCTCACTGCTGAGCACTTTGTTTGTCCATTTCTGGGGGACACCTGAAAGCACAGCACGAGCCACTGCTGCTGCAAGGTAAAGAAGAAGAAGGTTTATTCTCTGACTCCAGCTTTTAGACTTTTGCAAAGGTGGCAGTGGATTGAAGGGGCCACCCCTCCAAAGACATTGCACACACCACCAGTACATCAAGTAGTATGTCTCCATATCCAAATTCCCCTCATTGATTGCAGGAGGCTGTGCTGGCTGTAAGGACAGAAATTCTTCCTAACTATCAGTCAAAGTTCATCTGGTTTTGTTTTTGGCCTGGTGGTGCAAGCACACACATGCTTGTAGGAATGGAAGGCTTCAGCAGCCTTTTGTATTCATTAGCTACTTCTAATTCTAATATATTCTAATTCTGTCCAGGCCCCTGTCGCTGGTACAGACTTGCAGAGCATGTCAGGATAACCAGAATAGCAACAGATAATCAGAGTGGCAAAATTCCCCTTCTTCCTTTACCTGCTGCTGCTGCTTTGAGGATAAGTAGCAGACAATTATATAAGAAAATAAACAATATTATATTAGCCTATTGCAATACAGTTTCTTCAGGCTTGAGCATGAGCAGATAAAGAAATAATTAAAAAATAAGCAAAAAGAATAGGGAGGTAACCCACTGAAGAACTTAGTCCAGCCTGGACTAAGTGTAAGTGTAGGGTACCTTTTTTTTGTTGTTTTGAGGATGATTAAAACAACAAAATTTGAGACAGAAAGCAAAAAATAAGACGTAAAATGATGTTAAAATTTGATGGCAAGCATATGGGTACCTCCCCACATCCCTGACAGCCCTGTTGCTGGATTCCCCTGGTGACATTACATTTCTTTCACTCCTGGGATTAAATCTGTGTTTTCTCACCCGAGTTAGGTTTTAGCATTTCTGCTCTTGGTTGCTTTCTGGAGGAGCCATCTGGGAGATGAACTGTGTAAAAATGCAGTACCATAATTAAGTGCTGCTGTGGTGAGCAAACCTTGTTGGCCTGGCTTGGGCCAGGTGTCACTTCAGTGCCACCAGGGACTCCCCACTGCCTGGGACTGCCGCTGGGGCTTCTGCAGTACAGCTCCTCCAGGCTTGAGCGTGAGCAGGAAAAGAAATAATTCAAAAATAATCAAAAACAATGGGGAGGCAACCCACTGATGAACTTAGTCCAGCCTGGTTTAAGTATTTTTTCCTTCCTGGTTAAATATTCTAAGGCAACAGTTGTGGTGCTTTACACAATACATTAAACAGCTCCATCACACTGCCCTCCCTGCATTCATAAATTCAGTGTTTGTATTCCTGAAGCAGCTGTTTTCTTCTCTTGCTCTACTTTAGCTCTTCTTCAGAATACAAATTCCAGCTCATTTCCATTTTTTCCAGACCTAACACTTTAAAGTTTTGTTCTGCTGTTTGGTTTTTAACCCTTTAGACCAAAAATTGAGTGGTTTGAGGACCACTCTTTTATTTTTCAAAAAAAGTATTCCTTTGCTGTTAAATATTTCCCAGTATTGATCATCCTTTTGGAAGGATCTTCTGGGACAGTATCTGAGACACAAGAGCTTGTTCCTCTTCTTGAATTTGACTTGATTGCTTTCATGCAGAACTAATTGCCATGTTTTCACAGGTGAGTCCTCATCCTGGATGCGCTTCAGCTTTTACACATCAAAGAAAAAGACAGACTTTGGAGATGGGACTTTTAAGATGGGAATTAATAGGGGCTCTGCTTTGTCCTTCAGAAAACTTCAGCCCTAAAGTGTTATGGATTTGGCAGTTGAAAATTCTGGCAATAGTGGCAGATACTGCTAACAGCCCTTTCCCTTCCCCCCTTTGTTAAAGCCTGCTTCTCTTTAAAATCTGGATAGTGCTTGTATTACTCAAACAATTCTTCAAGAAACACCTTAAAGTTATAGATACAGTTCTAAATATCTCTCATTATGTATGCAAAATGTATATACATGCTCACTAAAATAACTAAAAAATCAGCTAAAATTATTGTTCCTTGTGACACATTTACAGCACCATGGATAAAAAAGCTTCCAGAAGTACCTGGGGAAAGGACTGGTCCAGATTTGCAGCCTGGGAGTCTGATACAAAATGTGGGATAGCCTGTCCAGCTTTTATTAATGCCATGTTCTCACTTAGTCCCTGTGCCCTCCCAGAAGGCCAATCTGGAAGTGGGGAGAGACAACTGCAAAGCCATTTGCAGCTGGCTGGCAGGCTGGAGAGAAACATCCTGAATATCTAAAGTTGAGATGAAAAAAAATATTCTAAAATCGCTTCTACTACACTACCAAGCTCATAGGACACTTCACAAACAGACCAGGATAAAAAATATTCTATGTTAGCTTAGACTGCTCAAAGTATTTTAATTGGCTTTGAGATAAATTTTTGTTTCTTTGTCTTGCTGTCACATTTCAGAAGTGCAGTAATGTTTTCAAGTTGCACGAGGAAGATGTCCTGCATGGACGGGACATATAAATTTAAATTCAGATACTTCCTACATAATAAAACCACAAACAAGTGTGGGGACATGAAAAGGGTTAAAATACATCAGCAGTAATATTATAGATGATTATATTTGGTACCTGGTGTAGAACACACCTATGAAGCAGGAATTACCATCTAAATGACTAAAACTCCCACAGAGATGATGGAATGTATTTATTAGGTGGTTGACAAGCTGGTAACAAAGACTGATATAAGTGTGATTCTGGGTCTGTCAGGTTAAAATACCAGTTCTCTATAAAGTGTGCCCAGGAGCAGAAGGCTGAGCTGTTGAATGGTGCAACTGGAGCAATCTCCTCGTCCTGGTCTGGAGCCCTGCACATCCTTGTTTGTGCTCTTCCCATTGATCCCCCTGCTCCAGCTGGGGGAAGGTGAGCCAGGGGCTGGGGGGAGTTTGCTCAGCAGCCAAGGCTGACCCACCACGGTTCTGGACAATTCCACGTCAAAACTGCAGCCCAAAGTCATCTCTGAAGGATAAATGCCTGAACATGAGACCTTCCCTTCTAGAAAAGGTGGATTGTTGGCTTGTGGGGTTTGTTTTTGTTTCACTGGTTAGTTGTTGTTTGATTTTTAGCAGAGAACAGGTATAAATGCCATGTCCTGGAATGAATTTATGCTGGGAACTGCTTCTTTAGCTGTTAGGCAGGGAGGAAGCAGTGTTACCTCAGAGGGAAATGAGTCAGACAAAATTGATGAATGCAGAACAAGCTGCATCTCTTTGTGGAGGTCTGTGTGACACGGCAGTGAAGGGCAGTACTGGGAGGTGCAGGGAATCCTCTCAGTGCCTGTTTTTGTGAGGATTATCCAGGAATCCCTCTTCAGCTGTGAGTTACAGTTTGAGGTGCTGCCAGCTTCCTGAGGAGCCTCTGTTTATTTTGGTGATGCTCATAGGCAGATGCAGTGCCATCCATCCTGAGCCTGTACTTGGCCAGAGCTTAAATCTCTCAGGTATTTATTGCTGGTATAATCATGGCTTGGTTCTCCTTCCTGCCACATGAGAAAAGCACAAACCAGCCCCTAGGTTTGCCAGATAACTGCTCAGGCAAGTATAAAGCAAAAAAGGCTGGCTGCTATTGCAAACAGAATGTGAGAGGAGTGACAGAGCTCTGAAACTGCTCCTCTCTTATCAGACTGCCATGAAAAGGGATGGAGATTGTTACACACCTGCTCTCACAATCTAAGTGCTCCACTGAGAAGTTTAAAACACTGCCACAAGGCTTTATTAATTTTGCCTGCATCTATAGCTCCCAAAGCCTTTTAGTTGCACAAAAAGATCAGAAAAGAAGCCTATGGCTGAAAATAAAACTAGGGATTCACAAAAATGCTGGTTGGTCAGTGGTGCTGGAAGGACAGTGTGTGTGTAATCATGGATGCACAATCATGCTGATGTCTAAAGTAAAAGTCCATGGGCAAACCCTTGTGCTGTTTTGATTTTTAAAAGTGTTTTTTTTTTAATTTTTTTTTAAGTTAAAAAGAGAAAAAGAGTTAATTTTATTTCTGACTTTACAATATATAGAATTTTAAAAGTGACAGTGCATTGGAGGATGAATTTGCCACCTCTCCAACCACACTGGTCAAACCAACAGCCCATCAATTCATCAATTCTCTCCTCCCACTAAGAAGAATGCAAATCAATCATTATTTACACAAGCAGTGCATGAGAATTCCAGCAGAAATATGTAAACATTATCAGAAAACTAAAGAAGTTTTATGAGAACTTTAAAACTTTCAGATGAACTATAAAACAAAACTTAACACTTTTAAAAATCAAGCCAACACCCTTGGCCAGGTCTTTTTCCAAGATTAATTTCATAAGAAAGTGACAATTTATTAAAAGGTTTTAAGGAAAGGTCAGGTTCTGATAGAGCTTCAGAAGCAAAGTTATTTTAGGTCCAGCATGATTACCTGATAATGAGAGACCCAGCAGGCTGGGTCTTATGGCATTCATTAAGGGGTGAGAGAAGGAAGATCTTAGGTCTGATTTAATGTCTATTCCTGTCTTCTCCCTCAGAAAACCTCAGGTTAGCAGAAACTGAGAAAGCCAGGAGAAAAACTAAATTATTTTTGCCTAGATACCTTTCATCTAGAAACTTTTTACAAGGGCATGTAGTGCCAGGACAGGGGGGAATGGCTTCCAACTGCCAGGGAGTAGGTTTGAAGTAGATATTAGGAAAAATTCTCCTTTGTGAGGGTGGTGATGCCCTGGCACAGGCTGCCCAAAGACCTGTGAAGTGCCCAAGGCCAGGCTGGGCAGGGCTTGGAGCAGCCTGGCACAGTGCCCCTGCCCATGGCAGGGTGGAATGGGGTGAGCTGTAGGGTCCCTCCCAGCCCAAACCCTTCTGGAACATTCTGGTTCCAGTCTCGGTTTTACCTGAGCCCCTTCCTCGTCCTCTCACTGCCTCAGCCACTTCCCAGCAGGTTTTTTGCAATGTTCCAATTTCCCACTGGAGGCACAGGGAAGTGCCCAGCAAGGACAAAGATCCCTGACCCTGAAGCAGCCCCAGGTGCCAGTCTCAGGTGGCAGCTCCCTTCTATCCTAACTGGAGATCCCTTCCCTTCCCTTCCCTTCCCTTCCCTTCCCTTCCCTTCCCTTC
>QUSF01000018.1:13203427-13247278 GCA_003676055.1 Chloebia gouldiae | reverse complement strand
TTATTATTATTATTATTATTATTATTATTATTATTATTATTATTATTCTCTAAGTCATTCTACAGGAGCAGCAGGAAATTATAAACCCTCCTCCCTGCCACAGGTGATTTTGGGTGCGACACTATTAGTGACTTATTTTTCTGCTGTTGTTCAAATCTAAATCCAGACTCTTATGTGGATACACTCTCTTTCTTCTTTCTGAAATTTGAAAAATTCATTCTCCTGTGTTCTTTCCTGAGCTTTATTCTGCTCTCCCCAATGTTTATTCTGTCAGCTGCAGTCTGAGAATCTCGTGGGTCCCCCACCTCTCCCTCCTGAAATACCAGACTCCTCTCAGCCCTTTTTTACTCACCCTCCTATCTGCAGTCCTCTTGAATTCTCAACTTTTAACTTCCAGTTCTAAAATTCCTGCAATGCCTCTCCTCCATTCCACCCCATTTCTCAAGAGCCCAGTCAACTGCCTGTGCAAAAAGGAAAAAAAAACCCACTTATTTCTTTCTTTGCAGTGCTGAAAAGTCTCGAGCTCTGCCTGCACATCACAAAGGTCCTCTTATCTCCCCAGTTCTGTGCTGTCAGCACGGAGCAGGAAATCTGAGCAATCTGAGCAAGCTTCAGATCTCCATCACAAACTGCTCCGTGTCCTCTGCTGCTGCTTGGCTCTCAAACTGAAATTCCCAGCACAAGGGCACGGCAGCTGTTGCACTTTTAGGCTTCTGTCCCTCGAATAAGTGACTTTTTTCTGTCAAAGGAGCTGTAGGCACCATGTTGCTTGGAATCTTTAAGCAATTCTTAGACTGTGATATTGCACAGAGTGTCCACATTCAGATCCTGCCTGCTTTTTCAGCGGGGGATTCAGAGGAGCACCAGCCCCCAGCCCTCTCTCTGCCCCACTCCTTCCACCCAGGATGGCAAATTCCCAGAGTTTTCCCTTTCCTGCCTGCCCAGGCCGAGCAGCTTCATTGAGAGTCTGCACATGCAGCTGCTGTGTGAGAACAGACAATATCCAGGCAAAAAAATAGAAACCTTGTGAAGGGCTCGGCGTCATTACCAATGTAGCTGTCCAAGAATTAGCTGGAGTTCTCAGTCTTGTGGTTTAGAAAATGTGGAGAGGTTTTCATG
The DNA here is from genome assembly GCA_003676055.1 of Chloebia gouldiae. Classification (NCBI taxonomy): domain Eukaryota; kingdom Metazoa; phylum Chordata; class Aves; order Passeriformes; family Passeridae; genus Chloebia; species Chloebia gouldiae. Next base: position 13,246,159 of record QUSF01000018.1, on the reverse strand, counting down.
GGGGCAGCAAAGGCAGATAAGTGCTAAAGTCCATCGAGTGTAGTTTGTGCAGCAAAGTCTAAGTTTTCCAAAAATCAGAGGCTCAAGAGAATGAAGGGAAAATAAAATCCAGCCTAAAAATAGACCCCAAAATAAAAAACAAAACAAAACAAAACAAAACAAACAAACACAATATTATAATGCCTCCTTAGGTTAACTTTCAACTGCTTTGGCTGAAATAATAAAATAAACTGGAGCAAAGCATCACAGGGAATCTGGCTCTGTGTGGGTGTGTGTCTGAGGATGTAGAAACGCCATGCAGGGTGGAAAAATTCACATAGCTGCTTGGCAAAACTGGGAGCGAGTGAGAACTGCTTGTTACTAAAAAAAGTACCAGAAAACCTTAAGGAGGGCCCTGCTGCCCCCAAATGTTTGTGCTATTGAGACAGCCAGCACAGAACCTCACCCTGCTGGGGCTCTGTGAAGTGGGGCAGGACTTCAGCTTCTGGAAAATAGAACCCTGCTCTCATCCCAAATGGATTTTTTGGGGAAAAAAACCCCAAACCCTGCACCTCTTGCAGAATCTCTGGTGTGTTTCTGTGCATTGCAGCTTTATTTGCATATTTTTTCCCCAAAAAAGCTCTCTGCAGCAGGACTGGAAGGGTCCCACGGGTGATTCTGGCTTTGAGTGATGCCGCATCACTGCTCGTGCTCCTCAGCAGAGCATTCAGCTGCCTGCCCCTGCTCCCAGAGGGATTTTCATCCTCAGGGAAAGCTGCTGAGGAGGCTTTTATTGATAAGAAAATCAGGAGGCTTTCCCCAGACGTTTCAGTTCTGCCACAGTGGAGCAGTGAGGGAAGTGCCTCGGGAAGTGAAGCATTGCGAGGTTTTTTCTGGGGGCACGGGGGTTTGTGTTGTTGGAAGGACAAGGGACTGCAAGTTTATCACAAAAGTACAACTAAAAAAAAAAAACCAAAAAACCCAGCAACCCAGAGGGATAAAATTGAACATCCCAAAGCGCTACTTTATCTGTTCCACATGAGCTTGAGAAATCTTAAGGATATCCTGTGCTTCAATCTTAAAATAAAAACTCCAGTGCCAGGCACTCCTGAGGATAAGGTAACTCAGTAAATTAAGGCAGCTCAAGCTCAGTATTTTATACCCAAGGGGTGTTAGGCTGGGGAAGGATGGAAATTGAGTCTGTCCTTTACCCAAGTGGAATTGTGAGCAAAACTCACATTTTCGCTGCAGCTTTTAAGATTATATTTGTCTTTAATCAACTTTAATAAGAAAACAGGGGAAAACAGCTTGAGAAACACCAACCCCCAAAACATTCTGGTTTCAAAAATTAATGGAGAATATTTAGTGGGATATGCATTTCCCCTACAAAGCATGGTACAGACAGTTGGAATAAAAATCCCTCATTCCACTTTCATTACTGAGGCAGAAAAGCAAAGCAAATGGGAATGGCTCTGTAACCATAGCAACATTTGCCATTATTATTTTTTCAAAGAATTTCTGAGGCTCTACAATTTGAATTCTGCATTCTGAGGATAAAGTTTGTATCAAGGAAAAAAATGGAAGAACTTTATTTGGTTGCAGGCCCTGATGGAAACTTTTAAAAAGATTTTTTTTTTCCCCTAAAGAGTAGTTTAAAAAAGAAGTCTCATGCCAACAGTAAGGAATATAATTTCTTATCATTTTCTTAAATATAGTGTAAGATGTATGTAGCTCTCAGGAGATAGGGTGTGGAAATTATGACTGTGTGAAAACATGCTAATTGAAAATAGCCAATTAAAAGGAATTTCCAATAATGTCAGGAAGTGTGGAAAAATAATTATGGTTTCCATACAGAATATGATATTTTTCATAATCCTCAATACAAATTTCCTGGGTGCTGTTGTTTGGGTCAAATACAAGATTTTTTCTTTCTGTCCCCTTCACCTCAGTGGGCACATTTAATCTCATCTTACATTTATTATGAATAATTGTGCTCACAATAACTTAGAAGCACTGCCAGTTATTTGAGAAGGAGCTGGAATAAGTATAAAAGTAATCACTCTTAAAATACTACAGAGACATCTGAAAGGCAAAAAAAAAAGCAAAAAAAAAAAAAGGAAAACAAACCAAAAAACCCAAAGTCACCATGAATAAGAGTCAGGATACACATTTAGCAGAACCAGACAAAAAATCCACAATTGGAACATGACTTATTTGTTATATTTCATTCCATGGCAGATGTCAGCAGGAACAGCACTTCTTGTGCTCCATTTAAATGGGAAGGTTGACACTTAAAAATCTGTTTCAATCAAATCACGATTGATTTAATGAACATTAATCAGATGCAGATGACTATGCCAAAATATTAACTTGTTAATTGGAATAATTCACTGCAGGCAGGAAAGCCACCTCCTCTGCAAACGACCTGCTAGAAAATACAGGTGACCAGAGAATTAAATCTGCCCAGGGCTGATGCAACAGAACCTAGAGACTGAGGGGAAAAAGGCACCAGGTAAGAACGTCTCTACCTCCAATCTCTCCTTAATCTTTCTCTTTTGTGCCTGCTCCAAACATAAATAACTCCTTGATGGCTAGACACAGCAAGCTATTAGGTCTATTGTGCTAATGATCTGCAAATTAAACTGTAGCAAGCCCAAAGCCTCCATGCTGAAGTTGTTAAGACCTTCTCTGTCAATAACCTGCAGAAAATGAATTACACAATTATACCTCAGTGCAAACTGTAATGACTACAAATTACAGCAGTAATTGTATCATACAGCAAAGTGATTTGATTCATTGCTTACAAGGCATAATTAATAAGCTGAAATGAGATTATCTCTATATTCTATTTTTAGAGTCTATTTTTCTGAGGAATAATTTGTTGGAGTTTTTTTTCTTTGCCCAGCATCTCATCGCTCTGACTGTCAGAAATATTTAATGCATTTTTTTTTTTTGGGTGAAAGTCATTGAGCATCATCCTAAATTACTGAGGTAACTCTGGTAGGGTCTGTGAAGAATCAGGAGGAATCACTGCTCTCGAGAGATGAACTAGAGAGATAAACAGAGATAAATAGAAGGCAATCTTGTATGCAGAGAGCTCTTTGAGGGTATCTGTTGATGAGCAAGGGCAGGGAAATGACTAAGGCAGATTGCATTTGCATTTCTGTTAGATGACAGTTCATTTTAATTTCATTGATTGCTTTTAAGTTAGGATAACAAAACAGCCTTTAGTATTTCCCAGGGGAAAGAGAATTAGAAGGAAAGATTTGGGAGCACTATGGCACAAGAAAGAGACAGAAAGAGACAGAAAAATACCTTAGCTCAGGACTGTGGGAAAAGTGCTAAAAGCTCCTGATGGTGACAGGAGTGGAAATGATCACTAACAGCACTCCCCAAACCCTTCCTATTCTTGCCATTATTTTTTCTTAAAGTCTGTTTTATTAGGCTGTTTAAATACCAAGAGGTATTTAAGAGAATAACAAAGGAGTAACCCATCAATGCTCTCACCCTGTCCAAATGAGCACCTCTGCTCATTTCAATCAGAGATTTAATTGGGACTTAGTTGCTGGTTTTGATTTGTTGTTTAAATAAATGGTTTTCATTTTATAAACCTGCACTGTTCTGCTCATTACAGGTGTTTTTCTAGAAGCTTCCAGCTTGAGCTTTCTGTTCTTAAGGGCAATATTAAATAGCAGAGCTGCTGTGGAATGCAGTTTACCCTCCTGCTGCAGTCAAATAAAGGAAATTTGGGAGCTCCAGAACCTGCCTGGGAAGATAAGGCTCAGAGAAACAAAAGCTTTAAGAGTTCTCTGGCTGCTATTTTGCTCAAAAGTAAAAAGCCTATTAATTTATTATTAGAATATTTTCCTTAATCAAAATGCTGATTCAGCTTGATATTTATTAGATGATTCTAATGAAGACTATGAAAATCAGGAAAGCAGCCAGAACAGCAATCAGCTCCATTTTGCACTAAACTAAAGAACACCTGGTGCTTTGCAACTTTGTCCTTTGATAATCTGGAAAACCAATTTTCAGCACCTAAACTAGTATGTTGGTCACCAGCAGAAGCTATGTTAGTTTACCTATGTTTTTCTTTATTCTGTGCTTTGAAAGCATTAAGACATCTGTATTAAAATGTTAATTTGAAATTCCAATGGAAAGCATGGATTTCTGAGTGCTTGTATTTTTCCATAACAGTCTCTGCAGTTGCACTCAAACAGAGAGAATAATCTGAATGTCAAATATTTGACAAGTCAATTTGAGCAGAAGTAGGTAACTGTGGAGCCAGGAATTATTTTCAATAATTGATAGCACTTTATATCATGCAAATTACATATAAGAAACATAATTTTCAGCACAAGAACAAGGCTTGATAAACCCTTAATTTTATTAAAGATTCTTTCTTCTCCCCTCGCATCTTTATCTTAAAAATGCATTACTGCTGTCATCTGTATTTGCTATCACTGTGTTCAGAGATTTTTCTGTATTCTCCCAAACAAGATAGCCAGGTTAACTTCCAGCCACCAAACACAAAAGATTGAAAAAATCCAGCTGCTTTCATTATGAACATACAGAAATATCTTGGTGATTTGGAAGAGGAAGGCCCTTTACGTTACCTCAAATCAAGCTTGTGGACACATTAAAAGAAGAAAACTGTAAAGTGCAAAATTGTTGTATGGTTTATTAAAATTATTGACTGTGTAAGAGTGGGGAATGTGTTCTCAACATGACAATCACACCATGAATGCCTGTAAGTTCTCTGTCAAAGCAAAATCCTGATGGGATGCACAATTCCCCCATCCCCAAGCAGGGACAGGCAATCTCCCTGATCTCATCAATCCCAAATCTGTTTATTTGGGGACAGCAGGAAATGCTCCGAATTGGAGTGAGCACAGATTGGTCACTCCAGGAAACAAAAACTTCCACCCGCTCTGCAGCGTTTGCTGTCCAAGGTGCTGGTTCTCAGAAAGCATCATTGACATTTTAAATAGCAAATACAAAAATCCCTTTAAGATCTCTACCTAAATTTTTTCTTGTCTCTTTCAAAAGCAGCATCACTGTTTAGTGTATTTTATAATTTTTTTTTTTTTGCAGGACTCTGTTGAGATGAAAAGGAAGAAGTCAGTGCACTTTTTACCCCTACATTAATCTGATGTTCTCACAGGTTTGATATTTGACAGCAATGTGAGAAACCAAACAAACTATAACCAACCAAAACCCTGGTTTGAATGGCTCCTTCCTCTCAGGAGTCTGCACAGCAGTAATTGGCATAGGAAAAGCTCTGCTCCATTCAAGTTTCTTTTCTTATAAAACAGAGATGAGAATACCTTTGAGCATAATTCAAATAATTGACTGTCTGCATCTATTTTTGTTGATATATGTCAACCAACAGAGCTGTAAGTTAGCTAAAGCAATTCTAAAGAAGACAAGAATTCCATCCAGAGCAGCTCAGTACATGCAATAATTCCCTTTATGCACGTTACCTCAGAAGTACTATTTTCTATTTCAAAACAATGCAGGTACCCTACAACACCAAGAAGAAAATCAAGGAAATCACCTGCAAGTAAGGTATATTGCAGGCACTGTGACATGCAATTACACATGCTACTGCTTTTCAGCTTCCAATCCTAGACTAATGAAAAATCAAAGTTCACTGAATTACACTAAAAAGATTTCTAGGTTGAAATTCAGTGGAATGATTCATGAGGTAATTCTTTTTCAGAGCTGCTTAAACAGAAGTGTAATCAGCAGGGTGTAGGATTATTGAAACAGGGAAAGTCACCAGTTCTGAATCCCAGGAGAGGATCCTGGTTAAACTGGGATTTCTGTGTGGGCAGCCAGGTATTCCCAAGTGCAGTGCAAGTGTTATTCAGTAGGAAAAACTGTTCATTATTTTTTCAACAGTTGAAAAGGGTGAACAAAATCAATACAAAAATATATTAAACTAGCACTAAACACTGGTCAGCTACTTGCACTGGTTGGATAAAACTTGGTACAGTTGAGTTTGAGTTTCACTGGTAGTCTAAAACTTAAATGGATGGAAAATTGTGGTGATGCATGCTTTATTTTTACTTGTTTGCAAAAAAAACCCCGTAACTTTATCAAACATTATGAACACTTTCACTGCTGACAACCCTCTTCAAACATCAACTACTGTAATTTCCCCCACATTTACATAATACTGGCTGATTAAGCTGACAGAATTTTCTTTGCTTCTTGCTGCAGAAATCAAAAATAAAAACACAGTGTTAGCAATGGTTTGCCCTCCTAAGATTTTTCATGTTGGAGTGGAAGAAAGAGTAAAATGGCTAACCTGAAGCAGATTAGAATAATATTAGAATATTCTCCTCAGTTACTAATCCCCTCATCCTAGCAGAATTTAGCAGAATTTAGGGTCTGCAGCCCTGGCTGAAGAGAACCACTGGATTCCCTCTTCCTTCACAACCCTCACTAAATTACAGCCTCTTGCCCTGATCATTTATTTCTCAGAGGAATTACAAAGCCTCAAGCCTGAACTGTCTGGCTGTCACAGGAACACAGCTCTCCCCTGGGTTATTGCAATCTAGTCCCACGTGTTATCTCAGGTGTTATTTTCCCTGTATTCCCCTGTGTTATTGCAATGTATTCACATGTGTGTTATTTCATGTATTTTTTCCAATATATTCCCATATATATTATTTCATGTGCTATTTTCAATGCATTCCCCTCTGTTATTTATTTTTTTCAGTGTATTTCCATGTGTTATTTCAATGGATTCCCATGTGTGTTATTTCATGCATTATTTTCAACGTATTCCACTGTGTTATTTCATTTATTAAGTTCAATGTATTCCCATGTGTGTTATTTCGTGTGCTATTTTCAATGCATTCCCCTCTGTTATTTCATTTATTATTTTCAGTATATTCCCATGTATGTTACTTCATGTATTATTTTCAATGCATTCCCATGTATGTTATTTCATGTGTTATTTTCTATGTGTTCCCCCATGTTATTTCAATGTATTCCCATTTTATCACAGTCACCAACCTGGGTTATATTGAGCAGCAGAGTTGTTCATCTCAGGATGCACATGGCCAGATCTGTTACCATGTGGACACAACAGGTTTGTAACAGAAATTACAGTGTAATTATCACTGTTTCATTGGCATGCAGTTTCAAAATAATCCATGTTGTCTCACAGGTTATAATTAAATCATAATTTCTTTAACTTCCATAGTAAAACCAAAATTTCAGAGTTGAAAGGGAGGTCAACAGAGAACTGCCAATAACACAGAACATCCATAAAGACAAAGAAATTCTCTGCTGTGGTTAAAGGAGTAATTTTAACTCCTTTCTGTAGCAAAAGATAAGTACAAAAAGCTTTGCTTGTGAACACTTCTAAAACTAAAATTTTTAAAGTATTACAGAAAGATAAAGTAATCAATACATCCCTTAGGAAATCATCCCATCTGGTTCCAGCACACATGAAATTAATTCAGACCAATAACACCCCGCCATACAGCAGTTTAACACTATTCCAGAAAGGAGTTTAATGATCCACAATAATCAACCATTAAACATTCTGCACTGAAGCTTCCCAAGCCACAAGAATTTATTCTTTTGAATTGGTCTGCCTAACATCAGCAAACAGTTTCAGACATAAATCAACTTCAGAAACACAATTCTAAACCAAGAACAAATAAAAATTGTCTAGAATGCCTGTATAATCACACAGTGAGAAATCTGACATTCTTTTCTTGTTAAAAGAGCAGCTGGAATTGCCTCTGAGCTCCCATCTCAGAACATCCAATTTCTCTGTTGTCATTTTCATACTCATTCACAGTAATTTCCATGGCTCAGAAAGAAATCTGGTAAACAAGAATATGGATTATAGTTTTGGTTTGTTTTTTTTTTTTTTCTGAAAAAGGTGCAGCAGAGTCAGCTGCACTGTGGTAGAGCAGGGGCTCCTGTCCTGGTTTGCAGCTAACAAATAATTTTGCTCCTATTTCTCAACAAGTTTTGTGAGCCTTGAGTCCATGGAAAATGGTTTCAGGAGCACAGGCAAGCCCACATGACTTGGTTAGTTTTAATTGTAGCTCGATCTATTTATTTCTTCTGGAATGCAGGGGAAGCAGAGGTGGGGAGGGAACGACAGAATGTTCCTTTCACAGCGAGAGAGCTCCCAGGTGTGTGGTAAGGGCTGGGGAAGCTCTGCAATTATGCAAAATTCAAAGGGAACTGGAGAACAGGAGCAGTTAGCAGAGGAGTGAGTGAACAATGATGTTCCACGCGGGAGGAGTATCAGAATTTCAGGCAGCATTGTGGATGAAAGGCAGGGCAAAAAAGCACAGAGAAATTACAGTGAGCTTCTGTTAAATAAGGGTTGGTCAGGCTCAAGGGGCTGCCAGAAACTTCACAAGTTTACAGCAGTTTAGAGTTCTGGATTTCTCTCTTCCCCAGCCTATCCTATCAATCTGGTTTTTAAGATCCCTTTCCCCTCCCACATTTCAATGAGATAAATCCTTTTATCCCCCTCCTGGACTTTGCAGGATCTCTCCTGTGTTCTGGGAGCAGCTTTGTTATCTCCATCCCTCTCCAGGATCCAGATCCTCCTTTCCTGCTGCCAGCCAGCAAAGAGCCTGAGAAACCCCAGCTTGCCTTTCTGCAGCTTCTGGGAACAAGGAGGCAAGAAGGAATGGCTGGGACATGAAGGAATGGCTGGGACAAGAAGGAATGGTTGGGACAAGTTCTGCCCCGAGGATCAGAAGGAATTACAGGCAATAATCACTCTGCAGCTGCTCTGCTGCCTCCTGGAACTGCAGCAAACTGGGGAACTCCTTCGGCTGCCCCTGCAGAGACCTGGCCTGGCTCACCCTGATTTTATTAAGAGATGTTAAATGGCTCCTGTGAGTTTGAGGCTTGTCAGCACACCCTGTCCTTGCCTTGTTTGCCCCCACAGAATAATCCTTCCCAAGCTGTAAAAGGCTGAAGCAAGATTGACTGTGATGGGGAGGAGAGGCTTCAAAGGTGTTAATGTTGTTGTAGGCGCCAAGGTGTCTGTACAGCCTTGATGAATTATTCCTAAAAATAGCAGTGGTGCAGGTGATCAATCTTACAGGTGTGGTCAAAGGGATAAGCTTCCCCCAGCCCAGGTATTGATTGCTGACAGTAGGACCACGCTGGAGAATTACAAAAGGCACTTCAGTCCCTGCAAACCGTGGCCACAGAGGTTGGTGCAACAAAAAAAGTGTAGTTTTTGTTTTGATGTATTTGTTTCTCTTCCTTTAAGTGCTGCCTCTTATTCAGCTCCCACAGTAATTGCTGTTCTTAATTCTTTACAGTTTGCAGTAAAATGAGGGCTAATTTTTGCCACAGCAGCACCTCACAAGAAGGTACATGGCCAAAAAAAGGGAAAAGAGCCATGAAAGGAGGGATTTTCCTGCTGGCTGTAATGCAGACATAACTGTAATATAAAGCCAGCAGATTTTTTCTTTATTTTAATATTATTTATATGCTGTGATTTAAAAGTTATGTAGCATGATTTCAAATCACAAGGTGACTTCACGAGTATCCCTGGAACTTGGCAGCAATGTCGTGCCTCAGGTGGGACAGGAATTGATGTGGGAAATTTGGATCCTCTCTCAGGGTATCCACTGGAACCTCATCACTTAAACAGCACCCAGGGACAGGGATGGCTGCTCCTGCTTCACTGGCAGAGGCACTCAGGAAATCAAATTCACTTCTGTGTCTGACATCCCACTGAACTCCAGTTTGTGCCAAAGGACAGATAAAAGATGTAATATTACAAGATGTAATGTGTTTGCTCTTTTTTGGCAGAGTCTTTGTTGTTTTCTCACGTTTCCTTTAGCAGTGCCCCTGTGCAACCCCAAAAAAAACCCAACAAAAACCATCCAAACCTAACTAAAACCCCAGAAAAATAACCCAAAGACTCCAGATACAACTCACATTTCAATAACCATCATCAGCTGTCCCAGGTGTCCCATTGAGGAAATCTCTCATTTGCATTCTCAAATTTTGGATTTATTCAGGGCTGTGGCTCTTTCTGCTGGACTGTCTGACATAAATAGATCTGGTATCTGTTTAATTTGCCTGTGGAATTCTATGTTCAGAGTATATAATGTCCTAAATAATGCTCAAAAGTTTTTCAGGCAACTAGAAATGATGGATTAATTAACAGAATACCTACTGGTATTATTCTGTTAATTAATGTATTACAGTATTAATTATAATAGTATACTGTTAAATATTAGTAAATATGAGGCAAAACCAGGACACTACCTATCCTCATGTAAACATTCCAAATATTTTGAAACTAAATTGTTACTGGAAAGGATAGTACAATTCTGAGCCAAATAATTGTTCCTCTTAGAACATCATTTATCTTATTGTAAATTTTAAAATGTGCAGAACACAAAAGTGTTCTGCTCTTACACTGTGGGAGCAGAGATTTAAAAAATGATTCATTGTCCTGTCACACTATTTGCCTAATGCCAGAAAAAAAATCCATTAACATCATTCAGCCTCCAAAATATTGGGAACAGAATTTCTCTTCCCTCTTCTCCCTTCTGTTACACTGGGCTGGAAAGAGGAATGGGAACTCTCTATACCACAGTGATTTTACAGTGCAATATGGGATATTTAGTAAAACATGGCTCAGCTTCTTGTTCTTTTATTTTAATTAAAAAAGGACATTTTCCCTACTCTGCAGTACGAGCAGTGTGGGCAGTAACAGGTACATTTTGTTCTGGACTGCACAGATAACTCCCCCCTAATTTCACAGGCCTCAGGCTCCCATCTGAGGCTGCACATTCCTTCCTATCACTTCCAAACATTTCACATCTGGGAATGGAACTTTCTAGAATCTCATTAGAATAGCTTATGCATGTTTTATATGTTGCCTCCCCGAACTGCATATTTTAAAATACACACGTCTCACCAGGAAATACTCAATCTGCCAGTTTTGCTTTATCTACCCTTCCTAGATAATTTGCCTTCTGAACAGAACTGAAAAGAGATTTTAAGTGATTTTAATACAGGAAGAAATCCAGCAGCTGGAGCCAACTGTTAAAAAATGTGAAGCCCTATTAATTTTTTATCACATGTCCAAAAGGACCCTGCTTTGTGTAGATTATACAGGCATATTCAAATAAGTTTGGGAATGAAGCTTCAGAAAAAAATTTAAGTAAGGGATAATGATGCCCATGAAAAGATGAGTGAGAAAAAAAGGCTGAGAAAAATCTATTTTGATCAACCAGCCAAGCACGGGAGCGTGTCAAACACATGCATTTTCATTTCTGTGAGAGCAGGCTCAATGAAGCATTGAAGAAGATATTACCAGGGAGACAGCTGGATCCCAGCATCCCAAATCAGGGCACGTCCAGGTGAGCTCCTGACTGATGTATCCCAGAGCTTCCTCCTGCCAGGGCTGGGGCCCGTGGCACACAGAGCAGACGAATTCCAAAGGCACACATGCTACTCTTCATCTTCTCTGGGAGGCTCCAGCCACGGTGATCAGGGCAGGGTTTGACACAGAAAATGAAAGATTTATGGCTCTCAGCCTTGCCAGCATCTTCAGAGATGGCCAAGGCAGCGCTCACTTCGTGCAATTAATAATTGTAGGAGAAAAGCCAAAGCACTCTGTTTACAGTGACACTTGACAAAGGTTAAGTGGCAAAAATCTTAAATCTTGGTTTCTGAACTTTCTCTTTAAATTCTTAATGTGTAGAACAAAGGACATATTTTTTTTATACTCACACTTCAGCTGGGATTTTCTTTTCCCTCTTTCAAAAAGTTTCCTGCCAAAAAAGCCTCATCCTGTCACTTACTAGTTCCTTTTATTCAGTACTCACAAAAACTTGAAGTGCATCTCAGAAAACAGCATAGAAAAATAGCAAAATTTCTATCTCTGACCACCTTGAAATGACAAATGAAAGTTCTAGATCCTTTGGTATATCAACAAAAAACACTACTGATACCGAAATGAAAGAAAATGATATCAGAATTTTGCTAAAAGAATTCAATCTGCTTAATGCAATGCACAAAACCTGAATTTCTTTCCTCCTTGTTCAAAACTTTTTGGACATTATTCTCAGTGGGCAGGACAGATTTAGATGCCTTCATGAAAAGAGAGAACAAGTTCAGCAGAAGGCCACAAAGAAAACAAATGCTATCCATTTCCTTATCAGTTACCTCCTCTTCTTTAGGAAAAGTTTCTTTTAAAGAGACTTTTTAAAGTCTTTAAAAGAAATAAATGTGTACAACATTGTTTTGATCCTCACTCCCAATGAAAACATTTTATTCTAATTCTGCTAATCACCCATTTTTGTAAGAAAATGCTTGATTAAACTTTATTTGTTAGCATTATATTCTCAGAAAGTTGTGGCTATTATTAAATACCACATATAAATATATTTTAAATATGGATATATATAAATATATATTATATATAGATTATATATATATATATATATATATATATATATATATATATACCAATATAAATGTATTTTATAAATATAGTCATGATAGGAGGAAGAGGTTGGATGTGCTCGGCCTGGGGAGCAGAGCTGGGAAAAGCTGATTTCAGCTCTGGAGTTATAGAAATAACTGGAATGGGAGTTACAGAAATGACAAAATTTTCTGAGGGGAGAGGAGATAATAACAGGTTAAGAGCCAAGAAGAATACATGCTGGTGTTTTGGTTGGTTGATTTGCTTATGTTAGTAAAAAGCTTAATATGAATCAAGAAACTAAATGGTGCCTGTTCAGGCCAATTACAGGTATAAAAGTTGAAAGCTGTTTTTTTAAAAAAAGCCACTTTAATTCAAGGTACATGACAAGACAAGCAGACAGTACAAAAATACAGCTGGGACCAAAAAAGTAATAGAAATATTCCAGTAAAACACGTTGGACATTGCCAGTATTACATGATCAAGTGCATCATGGAAAGGATGACAGAAAGAGATTAGGAAAGGATGGGAGTCACTCCCCAGAGCTGGAAACGTCTGCAGGGATTAGGGAGAAGTTGCAGCTGCTGAGTTTGGACATTTTCCCTTCTCTGGTGCCGAGCTCTGGTGACAAAGCAAGCGAGGCATGGGATGAGCTCAATGGGCCAAGTGCCAGCCCAGACTCCAGAGCTGAGTTTTCCTCAACAACAGTGCAGTTATTGGGATGCAGAGCCCACACCTTGTTCTGCTGGAGAGAAAAAAATAAAAAAAAGTAATTATTTCTGGTCTTTTAGTCTGGCTTTGAAATGAGCCACCATGAGCACATTCAGAGTCAGAGATGATATCACAGCGGGAGAAGAACAAACAAGAAGCCCCAAACACCATTTCTTTAGTTATAAATTTTATCTTTCAAGCCATGTCTACCTGTATGAAAAATGTAATTATAGTTCAGAATCGGCAGCATTTCCTTTAGTCACTGAAAGTAACAAAAGGAGCCAGAGATAAAGCACAGCATGGCAGGGAGATCCTATGAATGGCTGGACTTTATTTTTAAATAGTTCCAATCTACTGAAGGTTCTGTACCTGGACCTAACAAACACATGGAGTCATACCCTCAGAATATCATTTGTTGGAGTGTTTCCATTAAAGATCCTTTCTTACAGACTTTTCACTTCTGCATTATTTTAGTAGAGTGAAGAGGAAAATATTCATTTCTAATTTTTATTTTCAACAACTTTACTTAAGTGGTCATTTTTCATTGCAGCCACTGAGCTTAAATCTGCACCCATGTTCCCATTTCCTCTGCCTTGTGAGTGTTCACCAGAATCATTATTTCAACAGATAGAATACTTTGTTTGAGACTCATCTTGAATATTTGTCAGCTTTCCTGAACTTGTTAATTTTATAAAAATATAGAATAATCTGGATTTCTTTTCCCCCAACAAAGATAAAATTTAATTATTTTCAATTACCTTATATTTTACACAAGTTCTTTAACTCCATTGCACTGGAGCCATAATCTTCATTGAACAAAGTGCTTGAGAAGAACCCTTTATTTTCCACTATATCTGAAATTACTGATGCTAAAGAGCTTGTGCATAATAATAAAAGAAAACAAATGCTATCCATTTCCCTATCAGTTACCTCCCCCGTTTTTAGAGAAAAGTTTCTTTTAAAGAGACTTTTAAAAGTCTTTATAAGAAATAAATGTGTACAGCATTGTTTTGATTCTTACTTCCAATAAAATAATTTTATTCTAAATTTGCTAATAATCCATTTTTGTAAGAAAATGCTTGGTGAAACTTTATTTTTAGCATTATATTCTCAGAAAGTTGTGGCTAGTATTAAATACCATTGTATTTTATAAATACTGTCATTTTCTACTGAGGTTGAAACATTGCATAACTTTTCAGATGACAGCAGTAAAATTACATTCAGTCATGTGCAATGAGATGACAAATCTAGATTAAATTCCTATTTCTGTAAGTCTGCCATCAATCATAGGTGAGACAAATGCAAACCCTCGTTCTCTTAACACCTAAAACTTCCAAATCCATGCTCGCAGTAATTATTGAACATTCAGGAAAACCAGTCTTGAATTGTGAATTTGCACCAACTCAGAGAAAAGGAATTCAGCAGCAGATTGAAAATCAACTGCTAAATCACTTTCCTTCCCCCACAGTTTATTTCAGCCCAAGTAAAATGAGTTGTTTATGTACATTTATATTAACTTTCATTGCTGGTATTAAAGAGCTACCTAAGCTCCCCTTCCCACAATTCCTGTGGCATTTTAAATTAAGAGTAAAGCATCATTTCTGCCAAGGACTGCAGCTGGCAAGAGAAGGGACCCTGCGAGTCCTGAGTGACAATGAATTGGGCAGAAAAATAAAGAATCACCTCAATTTTGTGAAACTGCAGTTGGGTTTGTCTGTCTTCATTCGAGGAAACTAAAATAGGATTGATTGGAAAAGCAGGGCAGCAGTGAGTCCACCTGCCTTAATGGTGTTAGTGGATATTATAAGTTATGATCCAGGGAGTTATGTAACAATTTTATACATGTGTATCATAAACGTTTTAATGTCCTTGCAGTACCCTCCTAAAGCATCCTCAGAGTGAGTGCTCAGCCTCCCTTCCTCATTAAATGTCTAAAAAAGAGTTTGAACCATAAGAAATTGCTTTTCCATAACTTCATAAAGGCAGTCTACTCCATTCACCCTTGGTTTGGCTTTTTTTAAGCTTTAAATTGTATCTTATGCTGTAGCCTCCATCCCACGTAGCATTTGACATGAATTTCCTTTTTTTTATATAGAATGGAATGGAGATTTTAATGACTGTTGGATTTTTCAGCTGCTGTGATGCAGAAAGAGTGCAGGGAGCAGGAGACAGTGCACATTCTCAATAGGCTTCTTAACAGAATGCAGGATCACTTTTACACACCTCTCTCCCTGTGAATTTGTTCCATCTCCTTCACACGATTCAATCACCTGTGCTTGTGCTCTGATTTCTGGCACTTGGATTCTCTGCCAAGCAATTGACTCCAGTGAGCTCTGTCCTGGCTCTGGTCAGCTTCTGTGGGACAAGAAAATCCCTTCAGTGTTACATTCCAATCTCCTGTGCATCTTCAATTCCCTCTGCTCTTGCTCTCCCCCTTGCCAATAATTGTCTGGGTCATTTCCCTGAAGGAAAAGCATCATTACAGGCCAGATCTGCTTGAAAATTTCCATATTTTGACTTTGAAATCAAAATTTCATCAGGCTTGTGCTGTAAGCACTGGGTTTGTAATGGGATTTTAAATTGTTGTCAGTAACTGAGATAAAATTTCTGGTGGCCTCTTGGTATTCCTGCTGTGCTACCCGAATGCAGACCTGCCAAAATCTGCTCCCAGGCTGTTCTGGGTGTGCCTTCATCCCCTCTCGCTGGCTGACATGAACCTCAGCTCCTGCAGAACCAGGCTGCTGCTCTTCCACCTTGCAGCAGTGGGACTTTTGGAATAACTTGGTGTGAGGGGCTGTTTGTTGTGCAGGGCTGTGAAAACACAGCCCTGCAGCTGGCAGGTGACTCATTTTAATGCAATATACTTCATCTGAACCTTGTTAAACAGCACTGAAAGGTTGTTTTTACATGACCCGACACCTCTGCATTTCATTTCCTTCTCCCAGCAGAGAAAATGGGTGTTAGCATTCTGCCACAGAGATTCCTCTGTGCATTGTCACACCCGCGGTGGAAATACTGTGAAAATGGATATGGTGTCACCTTCAGCCCCAGGTCCAGGATGGATGGGAGCTCTCTGCCTCCGGGGATTTTCCAGCTTTTCCTTTGTAAGATAAAAATACTTCCCTTTGTTTTTTACGGACCTCTTGTTTTCCGTTCCAGGTGCTCAATTAGCGTTCAGTTAAATTGCAGCTGCCCAGGTTTGCTTTGGAGGGGTTGGTGCCTCATCAGCGCCGTTGTTATTCTGGGCACCTCGCTGAAAAACCCAGCACAAACAAAAGGAACTGGAATTCTCATGATAGAACGGTTGTGTGATGAACTGCTTGAGAAAACTTGCTGTGCTTTTGGGATGCCACCGACTAAGGCAATTTGTTAGGTGTGGAACATGGATTTTAGAAATTAATCAATACACCAGTCAATGCTATAAAAAACACTGTGCATCTTATAATAAATGGGACAAGAGTTAGACTCTCCACTGAGCAATGCTTTTACCTTAAAATTCTCTTTTTTCAGACTAATTGAACAGACACATTTCCTATGTTAAATTGTTTTGAATGCTTAAGTCTTCTATCTACTACTTGCCTCCTCAGAACTCATCATAAAATCATAAACAAGCTCTCCTCTGACTTAGTATTTATCTTCTGTTCAATAGGAAACTTCTAACCAACATTTTATTGACAGGCAAATTTGCAAGAAAATCTTCAGTAAATACTTCTGGTCTAAGAATCTCCCTGCAATTTGTAAAAGTTATTAGTGTGCTGCATCTTTGCTGAAATGGAAATCTGGATTAGATTTCCTCTGTTCCAGGAGCCAAGATCACACATACATGAACTTCACGCTTCACTCTGTGCTTGCTGTCACGTTCTGAGTGTTTATTTTAATAAACACTTGCAAACAGGAATTTACAAAACTGAGCTGGTTCAGCTTTAAGAGAAGCAAAATTGAGTTTCCCACAGAGCTTTTCTGGTCACCAGTTCTCAGACTGGGGGTGTTAAAATCTCTCAGCAGGTAAATGCTACTATAAAGTTCCATTTTATGTGTATTTTTTTGTTCATATTGGGATTTTCAAATTAAAGGTTTCCATGTAAATTATTTGCTGGTCTTTAGGGAAAATCCCACCTTTCCAAGTGTGTTTCACTGATTCTGCCAGGAGCACAGTCCTCGCTACCACATGTGCAGTAAAACATGTCCTGCATAACTTTATTTTCTTTTAAATGGACTCAATAGTGCCTGGGAGCGCAGATATGATTCATGGCACACAAAAACACTGCTTTTTTTACTCTGACTTTTAATAGGAAAACAGCAAACTCCCCACACCTCCCTTGCACCCGTTTTTAAACATCAGTTTTCCAGGACTACAATTAATTAACAGAGTTAAAAGTACGGGGCTTTAACTGCACAATCCTTGAGGTTCATTGAGGTTGTGGAGCTTTACTGCCAAGAAAATGTGACTGTGGGATGAAGATTCCTTTTGCAGGACCCATTAATAATGATGATAATATCCTTGCCTTTGGTTTTAAGGAACGCTTCTTCTTTCTTCAAAGTGACTTTGAAGCAAGAATCCTGGAAATATAAATTTTTTGTCATTATCAATGCATATTCTTTGGTTTTAGAGTTATATTTTTAACTGCAGGGAAGTCTTGGTTATATCAAGGTGAATTATATCTGTGGCCCTCTCAAATATACTCATTAACTCTGAAAAACCTTTTCAGACTTAGTTTTGTTATATCCTTCTTACTGCAAGATCTGAAGGCAGATTTCCCAGTTATTAAAATCCGTGTCACAGTGTATAAAGATAAATATATATATTGCACAGCGTACAAAGAACAGGAAGACAAACATTAATTAATATTATTAAATCTGTCTGTGTCCCATCCTCTT
Source organism: Chloebia gouldiae (assembly GCA_003676055.1). NCBI lineage: Eukaryota > Metazoa > Chordata > Aves > Passeriformes > Passeridae > Chloebia > Chloebia gouldiae. The sequence goes on along the minus strand of QUSF01000018.1, from coordinate 13,228,143 downwards.
TTCCCAGGAGCAGAAAACTCAGAGCGAATTTTCAGTTAAATGCTGATTATTCTTTGCCTGGTGCCCACAGCATGCCCAGCACGCTCCTCTGGCTCTCCAAGCACCCCTGAGCCACGGCCCTGCTGGGGGTGCTGCTGATAATTTCTGCTCTGTGGCCCTCAGCAGGATCCTCTCTCCCCACGAGGATGCTCACGAGTGATGATTCCTCTGGGCTGCCTGCTGAAGATGCAGCCCTGCCTCAGTCCAGCTCCTCTCCATCTCCTGGAGGATGCTCTTAACTACAGATCTGCTCTCGCTCTGGTTTTAATCCACACACCCGTTTGAAGTGTAGCATTCCAAGCAGCAAGAAATAAACCACTGACTTTGAGGCGAGCAGCAGAGTAATAAAGAGGATGAGGTAAAGTGCTGGGATGTAAATATTCACCAAGGAGGAAAAAAAAAATATTTAATTGCTGAGTTTGGCTGGCAGCTTCTTTTCCAATTGGAATCATAAATATAATTTCTTTCCTGTGAGAAGTTGAGAATGTTTGGTGACAAAAATAACACCTAAGACAGGCAATCAGGGTGTTTGGATGCTGTCCTGTTTTGCTGACCTTTGCTATTTCCTTTATTTCTAAGCTCCAAGAGCCTGGCTGACGTTTCTGTGCTGCTGATTTCACTCTGGGAACTTTGAGGTGCATTACACGTGTGCTGAGTCAAACATTCCCCTTTTTTTTTTTTTTTTTGTAGAAAATTAATTATTTCAGAGCAATTTGCCACTTTTGTTTTTAACAAAGCCCAAATCCAAGTAGCTGCTGTGCTCAGCAAGACCAACACGTTTTTTTTTTTTTCTGTTGGTAGGGCCAACATATTTTAGCTGAGAGTCCAGCCCCAGGTGGGTTGGATTGGCCATCACCTCCAACAATCCTCACCAGAATCCAACCAAGCCATCACCCCAGGTAAACAATTCTCCAGACACATCCCACATGGGAAAAACAAGGAGCAGAAATAGAAATTGTTTTCTCTTTCTTTCTTCTGTGCTCTTCTATGAAAAAATCCTGAAAGAAGAATGTGCATGCTACAAGTGGATGGGAAGAACCAGCTACAGTTTAAATAAATTTAATTAAACACCAGTTAGACCGACACGTGATCATCTTCATTCAAACATTCAAGCTTCCAAATTCAATGCATTTGAAATTTCAAATGCAATTTTCAATTTCAATGCATTCAAACGTCAATTGATTCAAATTTTTAAATGTAGTCTGAAAAGGGAAAAGTTTCAGCTGAAAAGCTGAGTGTGGGTGAGTGTGCACGGCCTTTGTGTCCCCTGTGAGCAGCGGGCCCAGCACAGCCTCGGCAGCTCCTGCAGACAAAATTCTGAATATTGCAGGTGCAGTGAAACGTCCACTGCTCACAGAAAAGTGAAAATCAATTTCTAGCTTTGCCAGACCTACATCCTTTCTGCTGGAGACTGGGCGCTGCAGCGTGGGGCTGAAGTATATATTTTTTAGACAGAAAGAAGAGGGTAAATAAAGTTTACTGTGCTGAAAAACAACTTTTATTATACAATGTAAATAGGTAGCTCATAAAAAGAGCTGGGGAAAATTCAGTGAGGATTTGAAGCTGGAATTTGATTCAGAGGCTTCCAATACCTGATAGTTTATTTCTTAACGCTGTTCCCAGGAGACTGGAGATTTTTCTCATGCAGAAAAAAATATACCTTTTTTTTTTGAAATAAATATAAAATATTCTCATTAATTTTAATGACTTTTGCATAAGCCAAATTTTCAGCAATTACTTTTTTTTTTTTTCCTTCAGAACTAGTAATTTCCAGGGGAGTGAGATTTTAAATTAATCAAGAATTGGTTAATTTATTTTTTTTTCTTATTCCCTTTGGGAAAATGTAATTGTAATTTAAAAAATTCTGCTTGTTTTCATCACCACGTTCTCTTTTCTGCTGATAGATTTGGGTGTTGCAGGCAGTGCATACTTGTTGCTTTTTGGATTTCCATTCATTCCATCTCATACATCACCAAAAGGATCCATTGTCTCAGTCCTTAGATTACAAAAGTGAAAATAAATACACAGAGATCTTGAGATTGGTCTGGCACCCTAAAATCTTCCTGAGTGCTGCCTCATTCCTAGTGTCTAAAATGCTGGTTTTAAGTTCAAGTCAAAAATATTCCTCCAGCTTTTTTTCTTCAGATCCAACACTATAAATACTTGGAGGACCTGAGAAGTCCAAATGTAAATTTTCCTCTTTGTCTTTTGCATTTGACCATTTTGAGGACTTGCACATGGAGTTACTGAAGGAGTTCAAGCTGGATGAATTAAAGGACTGTATGAATTGTTCATTAGTTTACCCTCATTTGGTGTAAATCTCCAAACCTTATTTAAAAATAGGAGATTTGGCCACAAGTTCTGCCTTGCAGTAAATTGCATCTATTAATGTGCTTAATACTTTTAAAAGTGCACATTTACCAGTGCAATCTCTAATTTTAATGGCCAAAATGTAGGATATGGAAGAAACTCTGTGCATGTGGAAAACTCACCTCTATTAGTATGGGAAGAATAAAGACAAATAAAGAATAAATGACATTTCTTTGCTCTCCAAATATTTTATTATTAGATTGCTTTGGTCTAATTAATTGGACTCTGAACTTCTTATTGGGAGTTCTGTTTCAGACCTAGAGAGCTGATCTTACATGGTTTATTGGTAATTTCCTCAAGTTTCTCCATAATGTTCAAGTGTTGCTTCAGGCAGGGATTGTCTTATGTAATAAAAATATATTAATTTTCAATTTCTTTGCTGGAGGGGTCGGTTGCTCCTGCTTTTGCTTTCCCCTCCCATCCGAGAGTCTTGATGGAAGTTGAACATCTCTCACCGAGAGCAGCTACTGCTCTTTTGTACCTTGAAGTGGCAGAGCCTGAAGCTTTGGTAGATCAAACCCCCCATAAGATCATGAAACAGTGAAAATGGTGGGGAGGATTGCAACCCAACAGCTGCAGCTTCTGCCTCCAGGTGCAGCGTCGTAGTGGCAGCTGTGACAGGAGAACTCCAGAGGCTTTTCGGAAGGTGGGCTCAGTCCTGCCTGGGGCCTCACATGGAATGGGATTTCTGTGAGATAATTCCTTGGAAGGGGTCAGCAGGAGCTCCAGGCTTCATCGTTGCTGAGCAGGTGAAGTGCTCCAGGGCTTGAGTGGTGTGCTTTGGAGATGTGTGAGATTTCTGAGGCTTTCTCTGCCGAGAGTGTGCTCTAGGTGGAGAACTTTGTTTTGCTTCTATCTCCAACCATTTCTGACCCTTCCCCCTCCAAACTGGCATTCCGTGTTTCCAGATCTTGCTAGCAGAAGAAAATGTGAGATAATTGAAGTGTTTTTGAAAGAAATCGCTCTGAGCTGAATTTCAAGGTGAGTCCTTTCACCTGGATAAAACCTGGGCTGTGGCTGCTCTCAGTTCTCAGTGTGCTGGGGTTTCACTGGCCCTGGGGAAAATTGGAGGGGAAATTTGATTTGCAGCTGTTCAGATTTGTGATCAAGGGATGGGCAGGTGTGGGGGGTTGGATGCAGAGGGGAGCCACTTGTCTGGAAGCAGGAATGCCAGAGGTGGAACAGCTTGGGAGCGAGTGGAGCTGCCTGGGTGGTGAGTAAGGAACAGCCCCAGCACTGCCTTGTGGATATCAGAGCTCCCTTGGGCAGCAGAATGGATTCAGGGGCTGCTCACAGGAGGGATTTTGCTGTGAGGGTGTGAAGGAACCTGCTTGTGGTGCCTCCTTGTAGGACTTGTGGCCACAGGACACCACCCAAGGTGTTGCTCTTTCATTTATTTGCTTTTCCTTTTTTCCATGTTCCACCACAAGTACATTTAATTTGCCTCAGGAGGTGCACTAAAAACTTCCCAGCAAAAGAAACATCTGGAAACTGCTGAGTTGCTTGTTCCTGCAGTCAGGGGATAGCCTGAAGGTTCTTAGCATAATGCAGATCTGGGGGCTGTGGTTTGGAGAAATTAAAATCTGTCTGGCTCTAGCAGGATGCTTTTCATTCTGTCTCCATGAATTGCACATTTCTGTTAGAGCTTTGAGAGAGGACTGAGAAATATTGTAGTCTTTTGTCTCATAAAGTGCTCCAGCACAGGGTTTATTTTATGGCTAATGGGTTTGTTATTTAGAAGAAGGCCTGGGAAGTATAAAGAGCATATTGGGTGATCCTTTTGGAAACTGCCTCTGCTCTGAGGTTGGGATGGGACCAGATGAACTCAACAGGGTCTTTCCAACCCAAATTGCTCCATGGTTTTTGTTGTATTTGCCTGTCTGGGACGTGGGTTTGGTGTAATTACAGCAACAGAGAGCTGGCAGTTTGGTTTCCTCTCTTGGGTTGATCTTAACAGAAAATACACGGCCTGTGTTTCCAGTTCTACAGAGTTTGCCTTTTTATCCCATGGGCAGATGGGTGACTTCTGCAGGGAGTCCTGTGTCTCAAGGCTGCCACAAATAAAATGAACACTTTTGAAAGACAGCCCTGCTGTTGTGGAGCTCTTGTGCTGCTTTGTTACATATTTAAGGCTAAAACATAAATCAGATGTATTTGTTTTATGGTTGCCATAATCTCAATGGTTTTAGTTGCACCTGAGTTTGTGGATAAGTAACTTTTTGTGTGTATGAGCCATCAGAACTGCGATTAAAAAGAAATTATAACACTATATTTTTATAAATTATAAAAATATCTCTGTGTTGTTATCCAGTTACTCTGATCTGCAGGTTGTTAACAGTTCTGGGAGTTTGACCAGAAGTTGTCCTGTCCTTGAGAATTTCTACTGAAAGAACATTCCTTAAAAAAAAAAAATACCTGGTGAAACTTAAAACATCTCATCTGAAACAGGAAATTTCACTTGGTTTTGGTCTGAAATAGACAAATACTTACCAGAGACTTAGAAAATAATCCTCAAAACAAAAAGCCCAGGCAAACCTAAAAAACACTCAAACATAGCATACTTGTCCTAATTTTATTTTCTTTAATTTTTATTTTTAATGCTCAATGTTTTATTTCCTCAGAATGCTCTCTATTTTTTTTTCTCTCATCTCCATGTTAAGACCTTTTCTAGGGTAAGGTGTACTTATTTAAGGTTGGGTTTCCAGCTGTGAATTGTACCTTTCTGAATCCTACAACTCCTCTAGCCTGCAATAGCAGATGAAGTTTGGAGATAGTGACCAGTGGGGAGAATTGTGCTGCTCTGGAGACATGCTTCCTGTCTTGTTTTCCCCTTTTATATTGCCTCTTTAAATGAGATGTTACATTTCAGAGGATAAATGTGGTAAAATGTTTCTTTGTGTGTTCCCCCAGTTGTTAATAAAATAAATAAGATCAGGCAAGTCAATGCATCTCCTAGCAGAGTCTCATCTGGTTTTTTATTGTTGTATTTGTTGGAGAGTGGTTTTGGTATTAATCCTGCAGGAGGCCGCAGTTAGACTTGCCTTTTCTATCTTTTATCTAGCTTTTAATAAAGCAAGTCAAGGGTGTGGTTATTGTCACATTTACTTCTGGAACAGGGTAATAAATGAGGTTTTAACGGGAAGTTGGAAACGCTGGTGATTTATGGCTTCCTACAACACTCATTAGACATCTACATCAGCGTGCAACATGCCATAAATTATGGTACATGCTGCAAAAAGCCATAAATTGTCATTTCCAATGGAGTTATCACCATTAAAGATTTTATTCCCTGCTGTTACTGTGAGTTTCCACAGCTTCCTCCCCAGTTCCCTGACTAATGATTTCAGCAGCTGCGGGACGATGACCCAGAGATGCGGTGGCTGATTAGGCAACACAATTGCCTTAAAGCTGGGGAGTCAGAGGTTAAACTGCTTTACAGAGAAAATGTGATCTCCTCTCCTGGTAGCATCCCTAACCCTGAGCATGGCTGAATTCCATTTGCACCAACTGCAGCATTTGCCTGGCTGCTGTTAACTCCTGCCTCCTGAAAACCAGAAATGCTTGAAAAACACAGATATCCCTTTGAGATAAGCTCAGTCTCTGCTGTTGTGCCCATCGCAGGCGTGCAGCTGAGGAGATGTTGCTGATTTTGGTGATGCTGCTGCAGCAGTCGTAGCACTTTGAAGGGATGAGGCATCGAATCTCTGGGTTGTGTGCTTGATTCTGGGCTGCAAATCGACTGGATTGGGGCTAAACAAGGCGAGGGGTTTGCAGGGATTACTGCAGGGTTTGTTCTTGTGCAGCGCTGGCTCCAGGGAAGGCGCCGTGCTCCTCCAGGTGGTGGTGGTTTCATTTCCAGGAGGAAGGCAAGAAAGGCTGTATTTAAATATCCTTCTGATTTCAGACACCTTTGGGGCTCCTTTTGATTGAAAAGTGAGTGGTGCCTTTTAGGCTGCTGGCTGTGAAGTGTCGTGATGGAAGCTACACGCTGCAGCTTGCAAATGCTATGCAAACCCCCAAATAATTTATCCTGGCTTTCCCAAGGCATCCTTTCTGAGCAGTCTGCTCTTTTCCCTGAGCACTTGTGTGCACAGGGCTCTTGGGGAGGCTTTTCTGAGCCACACCTTCACTAAACCTTACCTTAAAAAGCATCTTCCCTCATCCAGCCTCTTGAGCTCCGGGTGCTGAAGACAGAGAGGGACACCTCTCCAAAAAAAAAACCCGGTTGTAATCTTGTTTTGGGCATGATGAAAAGGAGAATTCTGATAAAATGAGTTTTAACATTTTATTGAATTACAAGAGAAGAGGGTTTTTTTTATGCTCCTCCATCCCCCCAGCCCTCTCGCTGCCTACTAAAACACATTTTTGGCTAAATCGTGCCCTCTAGTGCAGCAGCTGGGCAGGATTCAAACTGCAAACCTCTGTCGTGGCAGAAGTGGTGGTTTTTCCTTTTCTCTCTCAGGTAGCTGGGAGAATTAACCAAATACAGTCCAAATGAATAGCTAATTTATACTTCTTGCCAGGTGAGGGAAGGGGCAGCAGGGCTGTGGCTGTGGTGTGCTCTGAAGCTGCCAGGTTTTATCTGCAGGAGGGCAGCAGAGCTGCCTGTGCTCTGCAATTCTCATTCAGCAGCAATTTCAGAGCTCTCCATGCCATGGGTGACCTCCAGAGCAGTCCCAAGGCAGGGGAGAGGAGGCCAGTTAGAAATAAATTTTGGTTTATTTATTTTTTTTTAACTAGGTCTCGACTGTGTCTAGTTGATTACACTGAAAAGGGCCAGTGAACATTAGGAAATTAAAAATAAAAAGTTGCCTGGAGTAAATGTATAGCCTGAATAAAATAACTGTTGACTGAAGTCCAGGAATATCTCTTAGAGTCAGGAATGATGAAGAGCTTGTGCTGACTGCTGCTTCCAGCCACTGTTTAAGTTCAGCCTGGGGGCTGCAATATCCTGTGGCTTGGGAGCAGCAGAACAGATCAGCCCCTGCTTTAAAATGCTCCCACACTTTACGTATTCAATTACACTCCACATCGGATGGAAATGGAAACAGTGTCTGTAAAATGGCTTTGCCACTGCTGAGTTCACTCAGATTTATTGCAAAGCCAGACCCTGAGCCATCAGTCCTCTCCTGCCTTCAGAGGGCATCACCAAGACTTTTATGATCAAATCCTGTGAGGCACATTTGAGTAGAAATTGTGAGTGAAGGGAAAGAAGTGTTTCATGTCCAGTGTGCATTTCATTAAATAAGCATCTTTCATGGAAATAAAAAAAAAATGAGGCTCCAGTCCTGCTGAGTTATTTTACAATGTCTAAGATATGGAATTTATTCACGTGCTGAAGTTTTTTGTACTTTCAAGATACTCCTCAACTCTTGCCTTAAAAGGTTATGCAATAAAATAATTTCATCCTCAAATGACCTTTGAAGCTGTACTCGATTTACATTGAGGGTTTTTTTTTAATCAGCTTTAAAAAAAACTACAAATCTGAAATTTTTAAGAATGGAATATCTGATAAATTCAGTTTCACTGAGGAACTTTGTCATTTGTTTGAATGTTGTTTCAAAACACTGGGTCTTTTGTTGTGTTTTTTTTTTATTATTATTTTTTTTTAAATGAATGTTTTTTCATTTTGGAAGATGAACATGTTGACTTCTTCCTGGTGAACTTTTTTGGGTGTAAGTGAGGAATCACAACTTATGAAACGTTCAGAATTTGGGAACAATTTATTTCTCATCTGTTCTAGAGTGATTTTTAAGCAGTCACATGTACATATCTCAAGATGCCATGGGGTTTTTTTTGCCCTTTTCTTATGATTATTGAAGAAAAATAATTAAAATATAGATTATGCAATCTAGTAGTTGAATTGAAGGATGCTATGATGATATCTGAGCTCAGCTGGGCATTAAAGGTGAGGGGCTTCCTCATCTGTGACAAAGTCTCTCTCTTTTATATCCTGGATGAGTTTCTGCCTCCTCTCACACAAACTGGGAGAGTCTGTGAGGCCACCCAGAAATAGGAAATGTGTGATGACTGACAGAGTCGTGTGGTTTGTGTCTCCAGGTTCTGCCAAATTTACATCTGGCCAGATTAGAGAACAAAAAAAAAATTCACAGGTGTGAATCCCCAGTCAAACTTTTGCAGTTTACACGAGGAAGTTTTAAATGCAGCAGAGGACAGAGCTATGGAGATGCTGTTTTGAGCAATCATTTCTGTTTTGGAGACTGCTCAAGAAACTCTTCAGGTGTTGTCCTAGGCAGGATTTGTGACTTCTCTCCTGTGTCCCATTCACTGTGATTCCAACTGTGTCAGTGTGCTCAAGGTCTGGTTTTCAGTACCAGATGTTTTTTTCCACTTCTGCACAAAGTAACTGCAGCTGATACTTAATCACAAATATCTCTAAGAAGATATTTTTAAATTAAAAGGATAGAAATTACTTCAAAATTACCACACGCTTGAAATATACACATTGCATTTATTTGTTTTGAATTGATGAATTGTTTATGGAGCACATACACATATCCTTTTGTTCCAAAATGAATGGGTAGAAAAATTTGGAAACATTGGCTGAAAAATTTCTTTCCATTTCTAGCTAGCTATTAGTCAGCTGTGTATATAAGAGCTCTGTCTGGATGAAAATAAATCAGTTGTGCTGATTAAAAGTAGCTTAATTGTTGTCTTCCAGTTGCAGGGATATTACAAAGCTTTTTTTTTCCAATGGTTAAAAACCACTTTCTGATTTCTCACCTAAATTGATTTAGGGCCACGCTTTGTCTGGCTGACTTAAGATCTTGAATGTCCTTTACTAATACCCAAAGCTGAAGTTCAGACTAAACCCAAAACATTTTCTCTTTGGAATTTTTAAGATCCCAGGGAAAAGTCCTCTACAGCAGAACCTGTGGTGGAATCTTGGGTTGGAAGAGGAGAGCTCTGTTCTGGAAGAAAATTCTTGTATTCCCTTCCCTGATGGGTGTTTCACAGTGATTTCCAAATACTGGATATTAAAAAATACACAATTTCTGTGACTGGCCTTGAACTCAAATATTGACAAGTAAAATATTAGTGGAGTATTAAAATGTCCAATTTCTTTGCTGGCTAAAAGCTGTAGGTAAAAATAATTGGGTCCAAACTCCTCCATCTGGACCAGAGTTGCTTTTGTAAAGACATTCTGGTACAAGGATGGAATTCATCAGCTGTGCAGGATAAGAGGAACATGGAGAGGAAACTCCCTTTCTGAATGTGCCCTGATGCAATTCTGGATTTCCTTTTGCCAATCACCTTTTTATTTGCTTCTGTATGAAAAGCAGCTGATGCAGGTTTTCAAACCGACATTCATCATTTAAAAATACATGAAATAATAAACTGTGCTTCATATCTAACCTTCAAACTTGGAGACTGATTGTGGCAGAGGTTTTGTTCTTTTGTTCTTTCCTGCACTGGCAACGATTTCTGCTGAGGATTTGCACAAGTTTGAGGCATCCCAGTTGTCATTCTGCTTCTGCAGAGGCGGCTGCAGGAAGGACAGTGTGTCATTACTGCTTGCTGTGGAACAAGTATTTTCATCTGGTAGCTCAGTGGAAAGCAGAAACTGATGATCCTGTGCAGGTGCAGACTTTTTAGATTACAAGACAAAAAATGCAGCCTGGTGTGAAAACTCAGCTGCTCAACTTATGAAACACTTGCTGATATCCCCAAGGGTTTTCTGAAGCTGTTAGTGCTCAACAGCATCAAAGAGACCCAAAATGACATTTTACTAGGGAATTTTGGAAGTTCTGTCTGTGTGGTAGCAAGGGGAAGTTAAAAACGAGAATCACAGAGTGCAAATTCATTGCTAGTACAGCATGGAATGAATCTTTGTGCTGGGAAAATTAATTTAAAAAATGAGTGGAATATTGTTGATTTCTAAGGAAGCCTTACAAAGGGAGGATGGTGATAGTTTATGATATGTATATTATTGATTGACTCGCCTTGCTAATTTTCTTTTAATATACTCTCATTGTGGTTATTGGAAAAATTCAACACATGCAGAAGCACCTGAATGTTTTTGGTGACATCTTCAAAATTCCTGAGGTTGTAATAATCGCAAGGCAATATATTTGTGGAACTTCTAGTAACAAATGTGGAGCCTAGTGTGAATTCAGGCATTAACACTGTGCAGAAAAAAGCTGTGGAGGTGTACAATTACAGGACAACTCAATGGTTTTGCCACTGGGCAAATAATTAAAAAAAAGAAGTTGGTGGATGTACTTGAAAGGAGTAGCAAAGTTGACAAGACTGCATAGTTTGCCTTCAGCAAGGTAATTTGCTAACAAAATGTTGTGTGTCAGACTTCTGGGTCTTCTTTTGACCTCCAGATAAGGTTGGAAGACTCAAAATAAATCCTAGCATGGCAGCTGGGAGATGAAAACAGGCTCATGTGAGCCAATAAACCAAATAGTGACAGTAGCGGTGATTACTGGGAAGAGAAACAAAAAAGGGTGGATGTGCTTTAGGCATTCTGGAAATATTATTGTACCTTGGTTCCCACTGGCCATAATCAGCTTTTTGAACGTGGTAGGGAAAAAAGTGGTGAAATTTATTGGATAATTCTGAATAAATACTTCACAGAGGGTAATGTATTCAGTGAAAGAATTTTTTTTTCTTACAAATGTTTAATGGCACATTAGACTTACCTCTAATGTATTGTAAATGATTAGTGGAATAATCCTGAGGAATGACTTTGAGATTATTACTGACTTGAACATATTTATTACTGAGAATTCCATTTTGACATACCAGTGGTGTGACATTTTTTTTGGAATTTGCATAACAAAACTTCTGGGATGCCTACTTTAGCGAGCAGTGAAAATAGCTTAGTGATAGTAGAAAAAATAAAAGAAAACACATTTTCATCAGTATTCCAGCAGAGTTTTATACAGAATTTTAAGTGTTCCAAAGGAGGAGAGCAGATGAGGAGAATAGATCAGCCAGAATCAAATCTTATTAATGAGCATATAAAATTCATCCCGTTGGTGAAGCAATGGTGAAATATTTTCTCTCTCCTTTGTACAGCTGTAGCCTGGACAAGTCAGTATCTGCAAAGCAGAGGGAATCCTTTCCCCTCTCCTTTTTTATTGTGTGCAAACTCTTTAGTTTCATTCCACCTTCAGAGATAATTTGAATTATTACTGACTTGATTTTCAAGGAGGGACAACTCTGTTTATCTTCAAACATCCTGATCTGAGCCTAATATTATAATCTCCAACTTTGCCCACCCTGGGCTGATGTTTAACTCTCCAGCCCTGCCTTGTGATTGCTGCAGTGCTTCAGGAGACAAAATGCTGCTTCAAATCAAGCAGAAATGTTCCCAGTGACACCACTCAGAATAAATAACTTGGTTAAATGTCAGGGAACTGTCACTTCTTGCATGGATGGTTCTGCAGTGGGCTGGGCTTGCTCGGATGAGTAACCTGAGTGGGATACAATGAAGTGTTTTAGGATTTTTAGTTCTTTCTACTTGTCTTTGTCAGTTGTTTGCTCCCTGTCAGCATTTTCGGTGCTGTCTCATATCACAGGAGTTCTGTCAGTGCCATTTGGGATCAACACCCACTTCAGGCACTGAGCTGCTGTGGCACCAAAGCCATTCTGCCCCAGAACTGCCCAGCTCTGGAGCTGTGCCCAGGGCTGGGACGTGATGGTTTGGGCTGTGGGGTTGGCTCTGGGGCTTGGTGTTGGCTGGTTGGTCTGTGGGAGGTGCACTGTGAGGGTTTTGGGTTGTTTTTTGGGAGAAGACAGTCGCAGCCGTGCCCCTGGGTGGTGCTGGGGGTCCTGGGCATGGCAGGGGTGGCTTTGGGGGACCTGGGTGGCACCTTGGCAGCTGCTCTCATGTCACCACTGGGCATGAAGTGACTACACAGAAACTTGGTGAGTCCAAAAGAGGAAAAGCCCCAGTTTTATTTCTGACCTCACAATCTATAGAATCCCAAAAGTGGCAGTGGATTGGAGGATGGAATTGCCACCTCTCCGACCACACTGGTCACACCAACAGCCCATCAATTCCTTTCTCCCACAGAGAAGAATGCAAAACAATCATTATTTACATGAACATGTGTGAGCACTCCTGTAGAAATATGTAAACATCATAAAGCATGGAAAACTTTTAGAAGAGCTTTAAAACTTTCAAAAGAACTATAAAAGAAAACACTTTTAAAAATCAGGGCAAAGCTCTCACACACCTGATGGAGCCAAGCCCTTTGTTTCTGACATTAATAATTGAAATGCATCCAGGACAAAGCTCTTCCTAAAACAGCAAGAGGAATGAGCAGCCCTGACTGATCCCACACCACTGTGCTAACAGAGATGTTCACTCCTTGGACTTCTTGTTCGAGCTCTGCTCTGCTAATAAACAGATTACACCGAGTTTTCTCCTCACAAAGAATATTTAAGTCAGCCCAAATCAGCTCATGGTGATCCAGCCTAAGGACTGAAAGGGGCTCTGTGCAATTCTCTGGAAATTCTCAGGATTTTTAACGAGGGTGGCAAAGTGTCCAGGGGTTGTTTTGTGTGTCTTTGAGTGCACCTATCAGTGAATTTGCCTTCCAGCTTTACACCTTTCTGGACGTGGTAAGGAATAAAGAATGCTCTTCCTGAGTTTGAGGTCAGAATTGAGTATTTGCTGTAGAAAATGTCAAATTTAGAACCAGGTGGGTCAATTTAATTTCAGGTGGGTCAATTACCTGGAAATCCATTTCTAGAAATTCACTGTAGAGCAGTGTTAGAAGTTGTGCAGGGAGGATGTTCTTGCCATGTGTGACATTTTCCACCCTCAATCACAATTCAGGATGCATTTCCCCCTTGTTCTTTTGCTTTTGTTGTGGTTTTTTACAATTTTTTAGTCCAAGCCCTGAATTTCACTGAATGACTGAGTTTGCTGAAGTAGGTTTTCTTTGTTATTTATTTTATGGAATGCAGGCAAATTGCAGTTGGGATGCAAATTTGTGCATCAATACAAATTTCTGTACATTTTTCTCTTAAAAAGAAAAGTTATATTTGACTCAAGAAAATCTTGAACTAATTTAAATTCAACACTTAGCTGTCCATTACAAAGGTGAGGGAAATAAAATTCAAATTTTTCATGTGCCAGCTGAAAATAAAGCTGTCCTAAAGGGGTTTGGGGAGGGGAGGTCCTGGTGGACAGAGGTGCTGTGGGAAAAGCAGTCCCAAATATATTGATTGTTTCTGTACAGCTCCTTTAAAGGATTTTACTGCCCAAAATCAATAACAACTTTCATCAGTCTTAATGAATCAAAGTGACAACTAAAAGTTTTAAGAATTGGTGGTTTTGGGTTGAAAATTATATCCAGATTAATCTTCTGTATTTGTACATTATAGAAATATTTAAAAAAAACCCACAACAAAACCCACCTTTTCTTTAACAAAAATTCAGCTGAATAAGTTTGATCTCCTTGGATTTATCCAACTGAGCTTTGTGAATTTGGAAATGTGACTGCATTTGCTGTTTGCTCATTTGTTCAGAGTTGAATTTTATCACTTGTTCATCTCCTGTGGATTTTTGTGCATCAGTGTTTGGCTGGGCTTTAAACTCTTGACTTAATGTGTAGTAAATTGATACATTTTCTACTGGTTTGCAGTAATTAAATGGAATTAATTGAGCTGTTCTGTTGTTTGTAGTAAGTACAATGGTGTATTAGTACTTAATAGCTTTACCACTCTGTTTTTGGGGATCTACAGCTGTAATTGGACTTTACACAGGCAGTTAAAATATTTATTTTCATTATTTTTATTTTAATAGCTAATATTTAAGCCATGCTTTTGGCTGAGTACAATTCCTGCTGCTGCCTGGCACTTGTTGATGATAAATTTGAAGTAAATGATGTATATGCTTTGTCCACATGAAAACACTCCCACCCATGCCACTGGCACTGATTGGCAGCTGGATTTAGGGTATTAATTAAAACCCTTTCATTTGTCCAGCCTGGACAATTTTCAGCCCATTTATTGGAGCTTACAGTCCATTTATCTTGTCCCAGTCTACAGATTTGGCTACAGGGATGCCACAGGTAATTCTGTCAAAGTCTTTCTATTTATTATCACTAAAATGATAAAACAATATGCTTCATTTTTTAATAAAAGTGAGATTTTGAGGATAAACTCCTAAAATTTTAGAACATAGTTATTTTAATCCAGGCAAGCAGCAACAGTTTCTACGTAGAAAGCTTCGCTTTCTTAGAAAAGAAAGGTTTTTTTTGTGTAATTATGTCTTTGTAAAGGGGAAAAAAGTCTTTGAAGTATCTGTGGGAATCAATTTCCATAAAAACTTAACATCACCTTGATGTTTTAATCGTGTGGGCTCAAAATGCAAAAATGCAGAATTCCTGGTAGCTCAACAAGTTCTAACATATCTCTTCCTGTAATATTGAACTTCTCAGAGCCATTTATCAAACTGGAGAAGCAAAGGAAACATTAAATGTTAAATATTTCTCGGGATCCAGCTGTGGTTTGTCAGCTATTTCTGAACCCTTTAATTGAACATGGAAAATAAGCAGTGGGGCACTTTTTGCAGCTACTAAAAAGGGAGAGATGTGGCTGTGGTTTTATGCCAAGGTATTTTCCAGATTTGGAGTAAGGATTGAAGCAGCAGGAGATTTCATGACCAGTGGTTTTTCATCTTTCCCTTTTGAACTCGGGTAGCTCCAGCTAGGGAGGGATTTTTAGCCCAGAAAACACAGAAGGAATTTTTTCCTGACATGTGCAAGTGCAATAGAGTTGGTCTAATGTGTGTAAGAAGCATCTGATGGCAAACTGTGTGAAATTTCTCCTGGCAAAATATCAGTTCCTTGCTCAGGAAGTTATTGGGAATCAACAGGGATGCAGGAAGATGTCTAATCAGGGAACACAGTGAAAATCTGTCTAGGAAATAAGATTTCCTGTGTATTTAATTATTTTCCAGCCTAGTAACTTGGGGGCTGGGAGTAAAGTGTGTTTTTCTTGTGTAAGGCCATTCACAAGAGCAATAATAACTGTACAACTATTCCATAGCTTTCTTTTCCACTTACTGTATTAAATATGATAGAAACGCTGTCCCAAATGTTCATCTGGGGATTTTAATGATTTACTGTAATTTATTATTTCAGAAACTGTGATTTAACATTGTCATGTTGTGAATAAAATGCAGTTTTAAAGATAAATCACTAAATGGAGATTTTGACTTTATGCTCTAAAATTTTCTCCCCCAGTTCTACTGCTGCCACACAATGTGAAAACTCATTAGATCAGAAACCAAGTTTCTTTTGATTTGTTGGTGTTGAAAATAAATCTCACTGCCCTCGACAACTGACAAATACAAACTGTTCTAAGAGGAAGAACATCTCTGAGCATCAAATATTTTATGTGCCTATCAACGTGGTCACATCTCTTGAAATGTGTGAAGCAAGTGCAGAGCTTTCATTGGTTGTAAAGCACAATCCTTGCTGATTAGGGGCATGAAATGCCCATTGTCCAAGGCTGATGGGGTGGAAAGAATACATTTCAAGCCACACAAAGTCACCCGAATGCAGTGACTCCCTCAGCAGGTGCTGAATCTGAGCCCAGGGGGGAATTCCTGGTTTCAGGAGCTCCCAGCACTCCAGGTGCCCGCTGGGTGCTGCTGGAGGAGCCTTGGCAGAGCAGGTGACCCCAGCACAGATCCCCCAGGAAAACTCCCCAGCCCTGGCTTTGTGCTCTCCTGAGAGCCCAGAGCAAGGCTGGACCTGCAGATGTGTCCCACAGGGACCAAATTCAGTGTCCACAGCCATGCTGGTATGTCCAAATGGAAATCTCAGTCATAAATGTGTTCACGTCAATAAAGATCTCAAAGCCATTGCTCAAGATTATTCCACTAATCATTTACAATCCACACTGCACACCCTGTGTTTTATGTTCTCATTGAGAAATAATTTTCACGTTCTCATCAGAATTTCCCTGAATGCTCTGAAAGGTGGCACAAGTGGGGACTTACACAAGGGAATTAACAGCATATGTCTGAAGGAAAACACTGTAGGAATGCACAATAATGATCAGGATTTTTGTGGCATCATGCAGTTCTGAGTTTCCCTGAAGTTGTTTTATATTTGGTCTCTGTCCATTCTCAGTGTGGGACACTTCTGTAGTTTTATAGAGAAAGTGTGATGAAACATAAATGCAAAACCAGGGCTGAGCTTTGGACATTAATACATTACAAATACAAATTGCTAGTGAATAGATTTAATTATTTTCTTCTTTCTTCTAAGTGACCATCCAGCAAATCAAACATGGGGAGTTTGCTCTTTTGTGTGGCTTTTCAATTGCCTGCTGTGAAAGAAAATGGATATGAAGAGAAGTTAAACATGCCTTGGTGTGTTCTGCCTTTGAATGCATTGAAATATTAGGGCATTGAAGGAGATTACAGCATGAACTCAATTACTACATTGTACTTCCACTGCAATTTTTCTCAATTTAGAGGCTGCTTATTCTATTAAAAGAGAGGACTTGAGCTAATGGTGATTGGTGATCTGCCCTACTGACTTTTTTTTTTCCTGATTTAAATCAAGTTTGTTGTGCCATTGAGGATATCATTTAATATCAGTCCATTTATCCAATATAGAGACAGAAAAGGTCCTGGAATGCACATTTTCAATAACACACAGCAAGCTGAGGGCGTAATAGGTAAAAATGCAAATAAGAGATGAAAACATCCTCAATTCAAAGGTTCCTAGGAGACATCCTGGGTGCTGAACCCAGCTCTCTGTCCTGGCAGGCTGTCGGGGGAGTCCCTGGTGTGATTTTGGCACGTCCAGACTAATGAGCTGTGAAAAGAGGTCCCACCATGGCTTGGCAGGCAGAGCTTCCAGAGAGTGCCTGGAAATGAGGCCATGTGGGCTCTGCCAGGCTCCCACTTGGGTTTTGCAACATCAGCTCCATGCTAAGCTACTGGAAATCGTTTAATCTCTCTTCCCATCCCTGGTGCTTTTAGGGTTTTAAGCATTAGGGAATCTTTAATTACCATTATTGAAGGTCTGTCAGCTTTGAAAATTGGGAATACATTTCATCAGAGACCCCACCAGGGTAGCTGGCATGTTGTGGCAATGTCTGCACAGTGTTGTTCCTATTTCAGTCTGCTGCAGAAAAGATTGTTTGCTGATTTTCCCAGAAGTATACAATTAATTCAATCTAGGCTTTATTGAGTAATGTTTGTTTGTGAAAATGAAATTGCAATTTCTCAAACTGTGAAATATTAAAGTCTGCTTTGCTCAGAAAGATCTGGAGATCCAGAGCAGCTCCCTTTCCTTGTATTTGCTTCACACAGAGCAGTGTGGCTGTCACAGCCTTGTTGTCTGTGTTCTGATGGGAGAGCATCAATCCCTCAGTTTTCTTGGCACAGCTGTGCCCTAGCTTTGCTGTTCTGCACACATGCCTTAACTGCAGACTCTTGTCCTGTGGATTTTCTGCTTCCAGGGTAGTTTATGGTGTTTATCCCACGGGAGATGCTTGCATGAGCCCGTTCCATTGGATGATGGGCAGGATCTTTTCTTTCCAAAACCAGTAAATAATACACAGGCTTCATCAATTATCTCCTCAAAGTCTGTCATTGATGCATTTTAGTATCTCATAATGTGCCCAATGCATTCAGGAGCAAGACAAATATGTTGACAAGGACTATAAATGACTCAGGTATTGACCATCAGTCATTTTAATTGGCAAATCTCTGAATACACTGGAATCAATTTGTTCAATTAGAAATTAATAGAGGTTCCTAGTCAGGGTATCATGTTGATTTTGAAATGCTAAAATTGGCAGTATTACCAGATGTTAAAGACCAAAAATAATTGGAGCAGCTGGAGTAGAAATGGGATATTGTTAAATGTGCTCCTGGTTTATCACATTCTCATCTACAAAAGCGTTCTTTGAAGTGAGGTGGCAATGAAATTGGTCTCTTACTGGATTTGGCTTCATCATTTCTTTCTGCTGAATAATTGCACCCTTAATTTTCATGACTAAAAGCTGGCAGTCCAGGACATAATTAATGAAACTTAAATTCACTAATTGTAAGCTGATCACTCAGTGATGTAATTAAAAATTGAGTTGATTTCCTAGAGGCTGCTGTGGTGGCAGCACAGGTTCTTTGCTGCCAGAAGTGACAAAGAGCAGAAGTGGTGGCAGAGGCTGTCCCAGAGGGACAGGACCTCTCCTGGAGGATAATTCCATGTCCAGTGCTTTTAGTCTTTGTCTTTTCTGAGACAACAAAGAGCATTAAATGGAAACAATATATTAAATGTAAATATAAACCAAAGAAGATCTCTTTATTAAGCAAAAACCCAAACCAAACGATTAACAACCCCCTCTCCCCCCCAAAAAAAAAAAACCCAACCAAAGGGGAAAAGCAAGACAAAACAAACAATTCAGAAATAATTTGGGTTCAGACTTGTGAGTTAAGGTGAGAAAAGTCTCCCTTGCAGTTTGAGTGGTTATTTACACCTCGTAGGATGATCACTCTTCCTGATGATTACTGCCTTCTAGTCCCATTTGTTTCAGCATCCATAAGATGCAGATTAAAGGCTGGCAGAATGTTTTGCTCCTCAGGGTGGTTTACCGGTTGATTTTCACTTCCTGCTTGGGGAGATTTTAAGATAAATGCCTCAGAAATCATGACTGGGAAAGGAGATGTTTCTAGGTGCTGGATTGAAATGCAATTTTTGGGAGCATCTCTGTTGAAAATATAGTTGATTTACATCTGGTTGGGCTTTTTTTTTTTTTTTTATGTGGTGTGTTAGAACCTGGTGTTCATTGCTGTCATTTTTTCCTGCCTGCTGCCTCCTGGGCCAGGAGTGCTGCTGTCATTAGTGCACTTTCTGTGACATTTCTGTCAGCACTTTCTTTCACCGAGGTATTCTCCCCTTCTCTGGCAAAGAAGGATCTTAACTTTTAAATCTGCTTATGACTCTTTCTTGCACACTTTTAATTTGTTGCTAAGAATAACAACCGGCTTGAAGTGCATCACCTCGTTCTAGAAAGGGGTCACAGCAGTTAACTTTTCTGGGATCATCCCTAACTAACATTTCTTAAATTTACACTGTTCAAGGCATTCGTTAGTAATGCAAAATGAGAAAGAATGTGAGATAATGCCAGTTCAGTAATTTCAATTACACTCAGCTCCGGCTCTTGAATTCTTCTATAATATTTTGTGTTTTCATGAAATAGAGAGAGGGAGGGAAAGGAGCATCCTTCCATTGCCAGTCTCGGAAATATTTATGATTGGAAATGGAGTTTGTGAGCATTGGGCAGCCACTGCTTTGTGCAAGTCAAGGAGAAAGAGCTGGATAACGCGAGAACTTTCTTCAGTTGTTAAAAACAGCATAAAAATCGAATTTCAGAGTTGCCCTTTCATATCTTTCTCCTCCCCGCTGGGGGTCCCTCACTGATCAGCTTTCTTCTTTTCCTGTGTGAGTGAATTTATCGTGATGGGGGTTCCTACCAGGTGATTTTTCCCTCCTGAAGCTCTCACTTCCTGCACTTCGAATGGAAATAAATTCCTGAGGATTGTAGGCTCAGTGGAAGGCAGGACTACAGGAAAATACCAGGTTTGTCATGAGGAGGGAGTTCACATTGTGACACAGTCATTTATACCGAGATCACCACAAGGATGACTAGAATGAAGAGTTTCCATTTAAATGAAAAAATGAGTCGATTATTTTCCTAAAATACTCTATTTTGATGCCCAAATATTGTGATTTTTCTGCCTTTATCTAGGCTGATATATTTGCTGATATTGGCCATCAAATTTTCTGAGGAAATGTACCTTTTTCTTTGTTGAAAAATGGAGCACTCGGGACATTGTTATGGAAAATCCTTATCTGAGAATTATTGTGTCTGCAGGCTATGCCAGCCTTTGCTGCAGCTGGATTCATCAATATCTGCATTTTACAGACGCCTCATTCCCTGGGACAGGAGCAGTTTGTGTGCTGGTGAGTCAGAGACCACTGGAGTGAGAAAGAGAGCAGGGACAGAATGCAATTTTAACATGGATAGCTTAAATTTTGAATGTCAAAAACCTTTCCAGAATTTGGAGTCTCAGCAGAGAAGTTGTGCAATGAACTTTGCAGAGGGGAATAGAACAGGGAGGTTCCATGGTAGGTTTATTTCAGGGTTCAGGGGCACTGGGTAGAGGCATTACTGTGTCATTTCACTGCAAATCAGCCTCGAGTTTGGTTAAAATTTCTGCATTATTGAGCAAACTCACATCCTGTAAACACCTCAGGTTCTGTAGGAGTCAAAGAAAATCAAGGGAAGATTTTCATATGCTGCATTACAATTTGATTTGTAATGGCAACTTTAAAACCAGCAAGATTTTATTCTCAGAAGAGCTCAGTGCTGAGGAGCTCACAGAGCTGTGTGGTGCCGGGCTAAGGGAGAGGCACAGAAGACAGGGGGAAAAGGTGAAATGCTTAATTACACCCATCAAATTATAATATATAATGGCAAAAACCTGCTGCAGGTAGAACCAGGTTCTGCTTTTTAAAAAATAATTAAGGGAGGCATCAAACCATAAACCTACAGAGAATAACAAGTGATGTTGTCCCCCTGAGAGGGACTGCACACAATAAAAATCCTCCAGGTATTTACTTATTATCATCAAACCCCATGGCCTCGAAGCAGCAGATTTAAAACAAACTACTTATGAGTTTTACAGGCAGCAGCAGGGCACAGTAAAGGAGATTTCCTTACAATTTGTACATTCTATGCTCTGGCAGTGCCAGAATTGGAGTATTTTTTAACTTGACTTCATTGCAAACAGTCTTGTGGAATAATCATGAAATTTACCTGCCTAGACAGTCTATTTGCTCGTATTTCACCTAATGGTAATGAAAAATGAATGCTATTTTCCTTGCTTGTCAAACCCGAGTTATTTAACCCTGATGAATGCAGAGGATGATAAAGTCAGTGGTATTTTTACAGCTGGTGGCACAGGCTCGTAGAACTTCTAATTTACTGTGCAACTCCAGGACAAATGTGGCAAGGGGCAACTTTTATTTAATATAAAGCTTGTCTTTTGCTCTGCAAGAGCTCCTTGCAGGGAATATCCCCAGGGACAGCCTGGGGCTGTTGAAGGCAGCAGGAGCTCTGGAGCAGTTTGAGGGTGGGATGACCCCGCTTGCAGACAGGACCAGGAGCCCTTCCTGGAGGATCTGCCTGGAAAGGAGCAGGGCTGGGAATTGCCTGGTCAGGCTTGAGCGATGGGTGACTTTAAAACACGTTCACCACTCCTGGCATGAGCTCACTTTGAACTGAAGATGTGTTTATGTTTGGTTTTCCAAATGGTTCTCCTGTGGAATGTGCAGAAATGGTGACAGGGAGCCAGAGCAGAGGCAATCCACTGCTTTTTAATCATTAAAACAAACTGCAACACTACTACTCTCTCTCTTTTTTTTTTCTATTTTTTTTTTATTCTGAGCAGCAAGAAAAATGTGCTTATTGAACATATCCGGAGCTACATCTCCACGAATTTTCATAGTTTAAAAATAAATGTGATGGAAGTGTCAGAATTGGCATTTCTGTTAAGGATGGAGGGGGACGAAAGTTTTGCTGTTTGGTCATTAAGTGTATTAATAGGCCTGGATGCAAAATTTAGCTCTGTTTCTTGTTGAGTTGCCTTTTTTTTTTGCCATCAGCCAGGGATAAACTGGCTACAAGTGCAAACTACTAACTTGTTCATCGGCAATTATGACTTTCTCAGGCTATTTTTCCAGTGGGGAATATAATAATACTGCTTAGAAAGCAATAAAACTTGTCTATTTGCAAGTTTCCTATTTAAAGAATACCTGACAAGCTTGAAGGATAAAGACAGAACAAAATCCTGAAAGATTGATTTGAAAGATTGACAGATACAGAGATAAAAGGGATTGAATGCAGGAAAAATAAAAACTGCAAAGGATTAAAGTAATAGTGTGGATTTAGGAACCAAAATACTCCTAAATGACATGATAAGAGGATGAGAGTTTTGGGAATAAGTTCAATATGGCAATAGAAACAATAGAAGTTGACAGGAAAAGGAGGGGAGGAAGGATAAAAGCAGGAAATAAGTTGTACTAAGATGAGGGGGAAAAGGAAGTCCAAGATCCATTCACAAATAAAAGCACCAACACTTCGAGAGCTGCTGTTGTTTACACAGTCAAGTAGTTTTGTGTCTTGAATAAGATTTCAGCGTTTCCTCTCTCTATTAAATAGAAGTAGCCTTAAATAAAATATCTCTGCCTCCCTCATTGTGGAAATGAAGGTGTTGACAGTCTAGAGGCAGCAAAGAGAGAACTGAACCTTGCTGAGAATGGAAACTCACTGGGTTTTCTTCAGTTGTGCTGCAGATGGGGTGAACCCAACTTCATTTATCTGAATTTTCTGTTACTTCTGGTACAGCCTGCTGAGTTCCTTAGCACAGGTTAATGCCACAGCTCTGGCATAGAGTGGTAAAATACTTTTCATATGCGATTAAATTGATAGTTTTTAAAAATCTGTGTATCTCTAGAACTGACTCTAGCCATTAAAATCGTTTCATTGCCAAATTATAGCAACTTTGAGTTTGTAAAAATGGTGGGAATCTTTTTACTGGCTGTTGTACTGGAATTCTGTCCTTTAAATGTTTCTAGAGGCAATTTGCATGATAACTTCTTAAAAGTTCCTGGATGTATTTGCTCAGGGATCTCTCACACGAAGCTGTGGTTTCAGTGTGGGACTTTTAAAAAGAAAACAGCACAAGGGACAGTGGCAAAAAAAAAAGTGTTCATAAGTTGGTATTTTCTGCACACACGTCAAAATTACAGTGCATTGAGAGAAGAGCTAGAAAAATAAAAGCTAGAAAAACAAAGGTGTTTGTTCAAAGTATGGCACCAAAATGAGGTTTGGCCAGGAGAAGGTGAAGAAAATGCATTGGTAACTGCAGAGCAGCTTCATATGAAACTGGACATGAGAGAAACGTGGGGATTGGCTTGGTTTGTAGAGGTGCTACCTGAAACAAATTTTAAATAAATAAATTTATTTCAGGTGTTACCAGAAATAAATTTAAATAAATAAATAAGTGCCTCTATTTCAGGTAGAGGTGTTACCTGAAATAAATTTTAAATAAATAGATCCAAATGGCAGGAGTGCACAGATAATTTGGTATCCCAGCTTCTCCATCACTTTCTGGCAGATTATTTGGAGATTTTTCTGCAAAGGTGCTTTTGGCCTATACAAACTCCTCTGTGTGAGGTGGATAAATAATTACCTTTTTGTCATTCTTCATTTTACACACTCGTGTCAGAGCAAGCAGCAGATCAGCCTTTCATTAGGTCGTGTCAAGGTAGAAATATCAGGGAACTGAATTATTGAACATGACTCAAAGAAATAGATAGAAAAGGATTTTTCTGGCCTGGTGAAGAAAAGCTGAGTGCAGCAGTTGCTGAGAAAGATTAAACCCAGGTACTCTGGCCTAGGAAAAGGGTGTGTTTGAGTTTTAGCTCAGGATTGCACAGGATATGGTCAAAGGGGATGTAGCAGCCCCAAAGAAATAGAAGAATGTAAATACCTGGTTTCTGTGACTGAGCCATAGAGGAAAGGTTAAAATTTTCTATTAATACTCATTTTACCAGTATTATTTTTATTAATATTTCCATTATTATAATAATTTTGTGTCCTTTGTGAAAGAAAAGGAATATGCAATCTATTTTGACCAATCAAAATTCCTTGGAGGAGGAAAGAGAGACTTAAAAAAGCAAGAGAGAAATGGTTGGAGCTGTGGGAAGTCCCTTCTTGGGAGTCCTGTCAGAGCTGCCAGCAGTGCCTTGGCGCCTTGGCACTGCGATATTTTTGTGCTGTTTCTTCACCCATGCAGGCAGAAAGGAAGTCAGTTCAGAGAAGATTATTTCTAATTACACAGAGATGTAACATTTTAGAGTGGGGCATGGGGATCTGGCCACGTGACACCCATTAATGTTAATGGAACTCATGCAGCTAAATCACTCTTCACTTTTCTGGAGAAGGATCCTGGAGGGTTTGCACAGAGCCCGAGTTGTCTGTCACACAGCTGGACTGGAAATCCTGCCACTGGGAGTACAGCTGGCACAGCAGGAGGGAGCACTGCTTTACTACAGTGACAATTTTGTGGGTTTTGGTTTTTTTTTTATTATTATTTATTTTGTTTTGTTTTGTTTTTCTTTTTTTTTGTATTTTTTTTTCCCTGTGGAAACTTTTTAATGCACTTTTTAATGCTGTGATTTTTCTGCTTTTTTTTTTTTTTTTTTTTTTTTTTTTTTTTTTTTTTTTTT
>QUSF01000018.1:13183568-13200547 GCA_003676055.1 Chloebia gouldiae | reverse complement strand
TCTATCCCAGTGTTTATCCCCTGGTGTTTTTATCCCCCAGGCTCTATTCCATTATATTTATCCCAGTGTATTTATCCCCCAGGCTCTATCCCGGTGTATTTATCTTGGTGTGTGTCTCTCCTGAGCTCTATCCCTGTATATGTATTTATCCCAGTGTATTTATCCCGGTATATTTATCCCAGTGTATCCATCTCCTGGTGTATTTATCCCGGGGTATTTATCCCAGTGTATCCATCATCTCCTGGTGTATCCATCATCTCCCAGTGTATTTATCCCGGTATATTTATCCCAGTATATCCATCTCCCAGTGTATTTATCCCGATGTATTTATCCCGGTGTATCCATCTCCTGGTGTCTTTATCCCGGTGTATTTATCCCAGTCTATTTATCCCGGTGTATCCATCATCTCCCAGTGTATCCATCTCCCGGTGTATTTATCCCAGTGTATTTATTTATCCCAGTGTATCCATCTCCCGGTGTATTTATCCCGGTGTATCCATCTCCCGCTGTATTTATCCCAGTGTATTTATTTATCCCAGTGTATCCATCTCCCGGTGTATTTATCCCGGTGTATCCATCTCCCGGTGTCTTTATCCCGGTGTCTTTATCCCGCTGTATTTATCCCGGTGTATTTATCCCGGTGTCTCCATCCCCCTGCCGCAGCTCTGGAGCGGCAGCTCCATCTCCTGGACAGAATCCTTCCCGCTCCATCCCGTTCCGAGCAGGGTCGCTGAAATGCCGAATTGTCCTCAAAAAGGGGTTCCCCACCGAGTGGGGCCTGTCCCCCCGGCACAGTTTAACTACAGAAAAGCGTGCTAAATACACGGATAAAAGATGCTGTCAGCAGAGATCCCAATGAACACAGCCTCCCAGCCCTTCCAGAACTCTGGAGTTTTTCTCCCTAGGGTAAAATTTAGCTCTATCTACAAGTGGGTTTATATTTAGTTATAAACTACACTAGAATTATTAGCATTGAACTTCTCCCTGTTTTTATTTCCCCTAATAATATAAAGTGCATCCAGAGTTTTAGAGAAGCTGTCTCTAGAAATGAAAGTAATCAGATCCCAACACGAGTTGCTGTTGAGTCTGAGATTGTCTTTAAATGGCTTTTCTTCACATGCACTGAGAACAGCTTCTGCATGGGCTTCTGTGAAACTAGGCTTAAAAATGTTAAGGAAAATTACCTCCACTGTTATGGACTTCTCACTAGAAAAACCAAATCAGTGTCAGTATTTCAGGGCTTTTTTTCTTTTCTACTCCACTCATAAATTAATGCTTCAAGTACAGGAGATGCTGCTTAGAAGTCAGATAGTGCTGCATTACACATAGAATATTTTCCTTTGAGGTATAAATAATCAATATCATAATTATTTTTTTAAGTGTTTTGTGTTTCAGAAGTTGTTTTTTTTTTTTTTTCAGGGAATGGTTTATTTTCAGTACAGATATAAATTTATAAGGAGAAAGCCAGGTTGTTGTCACTGGCATATGGAGAAACTTTTTAGGGAATGTCAATAATCAGTGAAGGAATGGTTTATAGAATAAAACCATGAAAGGAAGGTGTTTTCTATCCATAATTTGTATCAGAAGTGGACTGAGTTTCCCCTGGCCTTCCAAGGCTGGCAGTAACCCTGAGCTGCAGCGTGCTCTGAGCCTGTACAGTGTGTTTTCAGTCTGGACAGGAAAGCAAAGCTTTCAAAACAATGTTTATAGAATGTTAAAATTGAACCCTCTGTGATGTCAAAGCAGCAGCTGGAAAATTGTCTGTGGCTGTGTGAGCACAATGAAGCCAAGGCTGTGTGACTTCGTGTGCTGTGGGCTGAGGGCGACGAGGTAATTCTGAGGAATTATGTCCTTGTGACACTTGACTGAGTTAAATGAGTTTTGGCCATTTTTGTCCAGCTTGGTTAACATAACTAATATGCTGTGTATTCAGAAACTGATGGCAGAATTCACTCCTTGCTGCTCGGCCACAGATGGATAAACACCCAGGAGCTGCAGCGACTCTGTGAAACAAGTGAGGCTTGGCAAAGCTCCTCCTGCTCTTGGTAGGCTTCCTCTGCAGCAAAACTGAATTATTTTTGTGAATAATCCCTCTGCAAGGACGTGTCTGGTGTCGGTGCTGCTGGAAATTGAAATTGTTATGGTTATTCTAGGACTTCTATTGTCTTTCCACTTGTGTTAAACTCAAAGGTAATGTGCTTTAAAAACGATTCCTGGCATTCCCTTCTGGGATTCTGACTCTGGCTCACAACATAAACTAAAACTTGTGATGAATTCTGCAAGCAAACAAACAAAAATCAAACGAGAAGAGAAGAAAGAGCAGCAACACTCATATAGACAGATGTATGTTATAGCTTCTATATGTGTAACTGGGATTTTTGATCCTGTTATTCTTTGAACTGTGTCTTTTTGAGGAGTGTAAGCAGAAAGTGTCAGAAAGCAGATGCTTGAAACCTATTTGGCAGATATAAAAATAACATTTAGAGAAAGTATATTTTACTTGGGGTTGTAGGAAATCCAATTTTGCAATGAGGAAAGAAATTGTTATAAGGTATTTCACACCTCTGATGTCAGCATTCCATTCTCAGTGCCCCACTGCTTCTCAGGGCTCCCTCTTCCCTGTGAAAAGCTTCACCTTTTGATGGGAGAAAAAAGTTTTAAGAAGATTTATTTAGTTTTGAAATCCTTTCTGCTTGTTTAAGATAGCAATCATCAGACCCTGTTTGTGTTCTTAAGTATTAATGGAGGATGTAGATTTTTTTCAAGTTTACAGTAAAATTTCAAACCCCAAAACCCCAAAAAGTCAAAAAAAAAAAACCACAAAAAAACCCAAAACCCAAAAACAAACAAAAAACCCAACAAAAACCTCTCATAACTTTCCTGAACTGGAAATGTGTTGAATTTCAGAGAAATTCAGATGAAGTCCTGTCCCTACTGGTTATTTTGGAAGCTCACATTGTGCAAAGGAGATCTCAAGAGCCCTCGGGGGCCTCACAAACCCCACAGCCTTTCTGAGCTTAGTTACTCCCAGCAATAAATTATTAGTAATGTCTGAGTAATGCAGTGAATTTTCAACTGTAGCTCTTGGACAGTAGGGCAGGGTTTGGGAGCTAAATTAGCCAGCAGTGAGAAAGAATTCCCTCAAATTAAGGATCCCTTAAAACAAACAAAAATCGGGGAGGATTGGTGTTTTTTTGAGGCTCCAAATTCCCATAGTGTGGTGTATACTGGATGATGCTTTTAGGGAAGACTAACAAAGCAAACAAAAGGAAAAATAACTCATTGAAATAGTCCATTTAAGGATTTTTGCTTTATTTCTTTTATTTGTTGTGTGAAAAGCCAAGTTTGATTTACATGCAGTTTGATTTATTTTGCAGTAAATAGTGTATTTCTAACTAATGTGCAGCATGAAGGAGCATCAGGGATGAAAAGGGCAATGTAGGATGACAGTTCTTACTCAGGATACATTTTACATGTGTCCCTCAAAGCTTTTCAGCTGCAGTCAAATCAGTTTTATGACAGGAAAACAAATTTAAAAATAAAAACAACTAACCAAAACTCCTTCCCAAAATAAGTCCATTCATCATCAGGTAGTTTAATGGAAAGAAGTTTTCAACATTGATTTAAAGCACAGGAATCTCTTGAATAACATTTTTATTTCCTTCAGAACTTTGAACAAGGCAAGGAAATGTCCACCACCCTGTGGTTTCAGATGGAAGCAGGGATTTCAAACACTTACAGCCTTGAATAATTCAGGACATTCTGGTTTTATCCCATTTTTTATGAGTTGGGATCTCTGCCAGTGGTTCAGAAGAAAAGTCCAACCTCTCTGCAGCGCTTGTGAAAAGTTTCCCAGGGGCTCCTGTTATAACATTAATATGGATTGTTAAGATAAAATTACCAAACATTTACAAGTTTCACAAAAGGAAAGGTGATGCCCCTCATTCCTACAATAACATTTCTGACACGGAAAATGTGTCAGAAAATGGTAATTAAATTTCAGGATTAAATCCCATCCTAATGTCTGATATTGCTTCTAAATGAACTGCCAAAAGTCCTGGGCAGGTGTAATATCTGATTTTCACATCTGGATTTCATTCTTTCAGCCTTATTCACAAGGCTTTAGTAGGCATTCCAAGAACTGCAGAATGACACAATTGTATGTAATTGGCCTAAATAAAGCTGTAGCTACTGCAAACCTAATTTCTTTCAGCATTGACAGCATAAAAATGGTGTAAAACTCAGTTCGTGTTTTGAATTCAGTTCTAAAAGGCTCTTTTTTATTCTACCCTGAGTATCAAATTGAAATTTTAACTAGTGTACAGATATTTTCCCCCAAAGACAAAATATGGAGCTAATGCTGTATGTCTGAGAGCCAAGGACACCACAAACTGCACTTCTGAGCCCTTTCTTTTCACATTAAGCACCACTTTACAAGAAAATTTACACAGGCCTCAGTTGGTTGCAATGCTGCTTAACTTGATGATGCCTTTCATTTTTTCCCCCCAATTAATTCTTCAGAGACTGATTTGATTTGCCTCAGTGCTGCAAATCTGTTCCTCTCCTTCTTTCCAGCACAGATCCAAGTAAAGCTGTCCAGTAGCAGAGTTATGATGTTGGTTATGAGTCTCCTTCCTCTTGAAGAACAAGAAAGGTTAAAGTAGTTTCAGAAAGGTCCCCAGTTGTCAATTTTTGCCTGATTCTATAAGAAGTGTTAAGTTTTGGGAGGAAATTAAGTTAACTTCCACATTGCAAGCACGTTCCTGCTGTTTGCATTATAAAAACCCATAAAATCAGCGAGCAGAGTTGATGGAGTTACAGCTGATGATTTTGTCCATGACTGATTCCCTGGTTAGGGATACAGCAAAACACAGCTTCTTACAGGATGTTCCAGAAATGGAGCATATGCTAGGGGATGAGATGCTGGAAAACTACAGATTTTGGGGTTTTTATGTCATTTTGAAACTTAACTGTTGTGTAATCTCGAGGTATCAGCAGAGGAGGGGAGCTCAGTTTCCTCAGAGCACACTCTGCCTCAGCAGCCCAGTGAAACGGGATTTTGTGCTTTGCTGTGGGACAGAACAGCAATTAAAGACCCAAAAATTGGACTTTCAACCATTCCTGAATAAATGCAGCCCATCACAAAATAAAAGTCAATATCAAAGTATTAGGAATGAAAACATTGAGCAAAGCAATGCCAAAGGAAATATTCAGTTTTGAGAGTACCAGAACAATGTTACAATGAAACGCTTTCCTTTGTCAAATTCTTGGCTGCTTGGGCTAGAAAAGCCATTCTTGTAGGATTTAATTCTTGCACAGAAGAATGTTGCCTCTCACTGCTGTTGAGCTACACAGAACCCTTGCATAGGACAGCTGGGAGTAGCTCCTGCCTTCAGAATGATTTTAAATTAACAATATTGTGAAAAGTACTCATGTTACCAATTTCCAGCCCTTAGAACTGATTAAATTGAAATAGGATTTATGTCAGTAAGTCCATCATGTTTTTTTGAGATTTATTTTCTAAGAGGTATTCACTGACTCTGCATTCTACAGGATTTTTACTTAGCTGGCAATTTCAGACACTGTTTAATGAGGAAGGGAGCAAGATGCCATCATTCCCAAGTCATAATATTGGAGAGAAGATGAAAAGGTGTTATACCAGCTTTAAATAGATTGAATTTTTGTGTGAAGGAACTTGGAGCTTCCCTTGCTGAATAGTTTTGTAGTGAACTCATTCAGTTACTCCTTTTCTATTCTGGAGCCAGTAAAGTGACAGGATACTGTACTGGAAAAATGACTTTTCTTGTGGATTTTAAGAGACAGATTCCACTTTTGCAGACCTGCCAGGGGACATTACCATGTAAATAAAAATCATGTAAGTAACGTGGGGATGATGTTGTGAAGGAATCAGAGATCAGTCTGTAAATTGAATATACTTATCCCATCAATATTCAGCCACCCCACAGGACTGAGGTGGGGCTGGGGATACCTTGGGTACACTTTGAAAATATTGGAGCGGGCTCCAGAGAGCTGGAAGTGCTCTGGGGACACCCAGCGAGGTGGGAGTGTAGGAGGAGGAGGAAATGGAATGTGCTGAGCACATCCTGGGCACCTCTGGAATATTTTGGCTCCTCCTGTGGTGCAGGTAACAGTAAGGATTGCTGATTAACACCCCTCTGTGGATTCAGGTGTAAGTGGAGGTGCAATTTATCTCTGACATTAGCCAGGGACTGATCGAGTGCCTCGACAGCACCTGAGGAGGGAGATGTAACACCTCGAGGTGTTTAATTCCTCTGGCTGATGTATTTCTCTTGAGTGATGATACCTTTTGTTAAGATTCCACTTTCCTAAAGTACCACTTTTGTTCTGCTGCTGTAATGGAGGAGTTCAAGTCATTGAAAAGTTGCTCTAATTTTTTTTTGGTGAATGTGCAAGTTACTGACTTTTACTTGAACCTTCAAAGAGGAGAGGGGAGGAAAAACCCCAACCTCTCCAGACCTGCACAGAGTAAATTCTGATGGCTTCAGCGCCCTTTAAGAGCCCAAGGAAATATGGGCTCATGAATTATCCTGATGATGAATCCAGGTGGAGACTGAACCCATTTCACGTAGACTTCTTTTGAGGTAATCCAAAGAAAATATTTAATGTAAAAATGTTGTGTTTGTGGAATCTCCGAGGGGGAGAGACATCCTGAACTCAAATGAAGGATTTAGCAGAAGACTTTAATTCTGCTGTGTCAATGTTTTATGCAGGCTGTGTGCACAGCATGCCAGCTGCTCACTGGGCTTGAGTAGTCTATAAAAATCAAGGCTCCTTAACTCAGTGTGGGACCAGCAGGAGACCCAGAGAAGGAATTGAATCATTGAATCCACTGGCAAAGCCTGAATTAATCAATTTTTCTTAGAAGCAAATCTGTTCCTGTCTCTAAAAGAGAAGAAAGCTGTTTAAATGTGATCTCTGGAATGAATAGTGAATTGACAGGAGAAGAATCTATTTAATAAAAGTCTTACACAAATCTAACATCAGGCAAAAATGACTGTTTTCAGTCCACTGCCTACCTTTGGACTAAAGAGCACCCCAGGATTTATGTACTTCTCTGGCAGTTCTGATTACAGCTGCAGCACTCATTATGTCCAGATCATAAATCTTTCCTGGTTGATGCTCAGCACCTGAATTTACCAATTTCTTATTTTTTGAGCTGATCTCCATTGTGCTAATCACACATTCCTGTTTTGGGTTTGTTTGCAGCAGGGAAGGAATTCCAGACCATCGATCTTTCTTTAGCAACTAACTTAAACTCTCCATCAACCTGAGGCTTACACAAGTGGAAAATTACTTCCCTGAAGTAGTTGAATTACATTTTTGTTAGCATATTCAGAGCCTGCAGTTTGTTACTGATCTATTTTAATAATGTTGTGGTGGTTTTATTGAGAACACGCAATGTAGTCAATTTTGTGTTTTACAAAAAATTTTTAGGTGGCTGTTAAAACTGAAAAATCTTCCTTAAAATTAGAGTTTAAGAAGAAGCACACAATATTTTTATTTTAGACTGGGACTGTAGCTGCTAATACTTTCATGGACTTGATGAACAATAAGATTTCAGCACAGCAGTCTCTGCAAAACCCCTCTAAACTACATTGTCTCAAATATTCATTTTATAAAGGATTGTTTTGAACACAGAAATCCAACAGACACAGGAGATACCTCTAAGTAGTTTGTTAGAGTTTTTGGTGTTGGAAAACTTTCATGAAACATCTGGATAGATTCTGATCCCTCTTGTCCCATGCCTGCTCTTGGTCCTCAGGCAAAATTCCTGGGGAATTTTCCTCAGAAAATCTGTAAAATTTTCTTTGAGACCATCAGAGTGCTGTGAAAGCAGGGAGTGGTTGTACTCACCGATGTTCCTCTTTCCCTCTCTGAAATGGCCCCAGATGATCCACAGGCAGTGTTCTCTGAATGTGCCATGAATAAACTTGCAGAAGGGAGAAGTGAGCCTGGCATGAGGAGAGTGATCTTAAAAAGATTTTTGGGTCTGGGTTGGTGTTAGTCCTGCTGGACTCTGGGAGATGCCTCTGGGTGCTGCTATGATCCTAATTATGGTTAATCAGAGGGAAATGAACACTGAGCAGATTTCAAATTTCAGCCTTTGTGTTGCAAAGAAAGGCAGTTCTCTTTCCCAGATGGGAGATGAAGAGGGAATGCTGTGGAAAGGTTGGGGCAGAGGAGCAGATTGGGAGAGTTTGATGCTGGGAAAGAAGGTAAATTGTGGGAAAGCTGCAGAATCAAACCAGGGAAAGGGGAATTGTGAGGACCAGAAAACGAAGGAAAAGAAAGAGGGGAAAAAAATGCCAAACTCAACAAAAGAACCCCCAAATCTTTTCTGCTAACTTAATAGCTTAGGTATTCCCTAAATTATTTGGATGGTGGCTTTTTTCATCCCACAGAATCAAGAGATGTCCAGTACCACTTTCACTCTTGCCTGTGTCATTTGTCAATTCACTATTTTCTACATTGTGCTGAATACATTACAGACACTTGATCTGTTTTGTCAGATTTGATCTGTTTTATTAGAGACATTGTGAAATGAAATGTTTCTGGAGGAAAGCAGGTGTAGATCTAAACCAGTCCTGTCTGGAATATTGCTGAAGTGGGGCTGAATAAAAGCCAGGAGTCCAAACTTGCACTGCTGAATTTGCTTTGAGTGTAACTGTCCCCACTGAGAATATTCTGCTACCTGCAATATAATCAGGTTTTCCCTCTCTGGTTCCTAATATTGTATCTGGATTAAGTATTTCACTTGAATAAAGACTGCACAGTTATAATGAACACTACTTGATTTCTGGAAAGCTTGGGGTTTGTCATCATTATTAACTTAATGCCTATTAAGATTGTAATTATGGCCACAGTCCCCAGGTACTTCATCCACACTGAAGGCCTTTATTAAAACATTGCTTTTGCTTTGACACTGTGCACAAATTATGGTCGGGATTGCAGAGGCAGGAGAGCCTAAAAATAATTTAGAAACCTTTAATCAGAGAATTCTTAAAGTTGTATGAGATAATGTCCTATTTTTGTTCTTAGCTGTGGCCAAACTCACTGCACTGTGAAATGAGGACTAAAAAGAGAATTTCCAGGTTTAATACTGGAAAATGTATATTGAGAATAACCTTCGTGGTACCATTGTCAGGATGGATTCAGAATTGTTGATTGATGAAGGCGGCATACTCCTAAACTATAGTTTTTCAAAAATCAATATTACTACAGCTTTGAATGTGCTTCTGACAGCTGTTTGTTCACAGTTCTTAATAATGTTTTCCAGTACCAGCTATCAGATATTTACAAGTAAAAAGTCACTTTTGGAGCTGTGCTTCTCTTTAAGTCAATAGAATTTAAGACGGATTAGAGGCTTCTGGATGGCTTTAAAAGACAGGGCACTTAAAAAAGGTTTTGGGTTCTTTTTTGGACGATAAAATTGGTTCAAAATTCATGACTGTTTGTTTGGTGTTGGATAGTAGGCTGCAAACCAAAATCCACCAGGGGCCGTGTAGATGAGAACTGCTAAATAGGGGATTGAAAGGGAGAACAAAGTGTTGATGAATCCGTTTCCTGCTCAGGCAGGGGAATCGGCTTCTCCCCAGCTTTAGGACGTGGCTTTGCAATCCCACATCAGTCCCTGCCCTGCCCAAACATCCCAGAGCTGCTGGTGTTTACTCGGCTGATGTGGCAAACACAGGGACCTGTGCAGCCAATTACCCTTTAGATGGAGCTGTTTCTCCTCGGATGATGTGAAGGTTTCAATAAGAAGTTGAGTAGGAACGAGCTGATTTGTGCTGCAGCTCAGTTGATGGTTTTATTCTTTTATAAATGTATGTTTATCACTGCCAAAGAAAGCAAAGTGTATCCTATTCATACCTATTCAAAAAATCGCTTATAAGAAATACAGATTGATAAGGAAGAGATGGTGTATAATGATGTTTTAGAAAATGCACAAGTAAATCTGTACAGCTCAAATTGGGGATAGTTTTGTGATATAAATAAAAATGTGAGCGCAGTGTGTGAGATAATGCTACACAGTCAGTGAGCTGAGCTTCTGAGCATTCAAATATTTCCCTTGGAGGTGAGGAAATTTGTCTTTTCCCTGTGAGCAGCAGTGTATTGGTGGGAATGATCCTCAGAAGGGTAAAAGCTATTTGTTTGCTTCCTGTCATGATTAACACAGACATCTTTCATTACCAGGCAATCCTGCTTTATCAACATGAACTCCAGCATACCCAAAGCAATTCTGCTAGCTGGTCCTTGGGAAGTTGTCTAATTAACTTCTAATTAAATTCACCCTTGGAATTAAGTGCCACTTCAGGAGGATGTGTTCCCTGACACGCGTGGTTCCAGGTCTCTGCCCTCCTGCAGGATAAACACCTTCGAGTGCTCTGCACGTTCAGGGCTGCCCAACAGCTCATCAGCTACTCCAGAGCATGCAGTTCATTTAGCCTGCAGGTTTGATTGTTTTTTTGCTGTCAAGAGATGTGGATTGGGCTGTGGGCTCTGTTAATTGTTGTGGCAGCACTAGCAGCCTTTCTCTGTACCCTCAGAGTTAGGGGTGCACTCGTGGTTTGGGAAAGAGCCAAATCCTCCAGCAGGGACAAGGTGTCCAGAGCCAACCTGCTGGCACGGGGGCAGTGAGCTTAGCCCAAGGAAATCTCCCTTTTCCTCCCACAGGCCGAGCTGCTCAGAGCTGCCAGGGTACATTGGAGGCCCACATTTGGTGTCCAGCAGTGGTGTTTTAAACTAACTATTTGGGGTGATTGTGGGAGCTGAGGTGCCCGAGCCCAGCCTTTCTCCTCCTGCTTCTCCTCCATCCCTGGTGGATTAGGGCTGTTAAACACATCTCCACCTCTCCACTCTTCTGTGTGTTTTGGCAGTTCTCTGTTCAGATGCTGCTTCCATGATTTTGAAAATGTTGTGTATCCCCTTCGGCCTTCTCCCTGGATGGAGATCTGGCCTTTCCACCATCCTTTGTGGAAGTGGCTGTGACCCTCTCGGATCCCTCTGCTTTCCCAGGTCTCCCTCACTGTAGCCCTGGATGCAGAAGCCACATCCAAGCCCTGACCTTGTGGGAATACCTGTGGGGAAGGGAGAACGGTTCTGTTTCCAAAGCAGGAGCTTTTTTTATGAGACCAAGATGTTTTCATTCTGTTTGAGCTGCTGGCCTGCAGAAATGTTCTCCTCCACATGCTGGGCTTCCCACGTCACAGGCTCCCCCAGGGACAGGCCTCAGGAACACAAAACCCCAATTCTTACCAAATATCCCAAAAGTGAAAAGGGCCACGTGCTCCTTACAGGGTTTTCATGAATGGCAGTGCTTTAAAATTCGGGACAGGAAATGCAGAAGTTGTGGAGAAACAAAGAGAAGAGAAACAAAGATGATTTATCACAGCTGCTGCAGCAGAATCTGAGGACATTTCCTTGCCCTTTGGCCTCAGGATCAGAACAACTTCGTGCTGAGTAGAATTGTGGGGCTAAAATCATGGTCTCTGTTCTCACAGGCGTAGCCCAGTAAATTCATTTTTCCATGATTTGCAGGCATGAACACACAGAGACCTTCCAGTGCAGGCTCTTGGGACTTTGCTGGGCTTGGTCCTTGCCCCAGCTCCTCCTGCCATGCTCTCAGCAGCTCTCTGGAGGGGAATGACCTGCTGCACTTTTGGGATGAGCAGTTGTGGCACAGGTTTGGGGTTGGCTCCCCCTGCCCAGCAGCCCGTAGCCCTCAGGGCCAGGTGGGACCTGCTCCTCTCTTGACTTCCCCCCCCAACTTGATTCCCACCCTCTGCCTGGCTTCTGGCACCATCCCTGCAGGCTGTGATAAAGCTTTATTAGTTTCATTAGACTTTCATTACGGAATAATGAGAACCATGCTAACAAATCCCCTCGTTATTGCTGTATAAATCTTGCATCATAGCTCCTTTTTTCTTATTAGCGAGCAGCTGAACGTTCTGCCCGTGCAGGAGGCAAATAAATCACGGCTGGGCAAGGGCCTGCCACGCTCCTGCTTGTTCCCAGGAATCCTGAAACTCTTCCCCGAGCCTTTATTTGTGCTTATCTTCCAGGAATGAAGTAATTGGGGGTGAAAAAACCGAGCAGCTGTCCCACCTGTGCGTGCAGCATCCTGGCAGGCAGAGCTGGACCAGGAGGTGCTGGTCCAGCACATCTTGGTGTCCTCAAAACCCCAACCTGTGAGCAACAGGCAGAACTTCGATTCTCTCTTAAATTTGTCTTTACGTGTCTCTTCTTTCTCTTTATTTCTTTATGTGTGCCTCTTATTTGTCTTTATTTCTTCTTTTATCTCTCTTAGTTGTCTTTATTCTCTTATGAAGAGAATATCCAACTTTTTCTCATACAGAGGCACCTTACACCGATTTTTCACGTTCTCCACCTACACAGTGTTGTAATTAAAGAAATTACAGGGTGACAGGATGACTTCTAACCTCCTAAAATAATTTGCCTTTTCATACAGTAGCAATTTAAAACCACTTTAGAGGTGTGATCACTTGGAGAAAAAGCAGGGAATTGGGATGGGACTTGTGACACAAAGGCAAGCTGGGCTTCAGTTAAAAGCACTCAATAACTCCTTTTGTGATTTTTTTAATTTTTATTTTTTAAATGTGAATGCATTTTCAACAACATTTTTTACATACTGATCTGTGTAATGCATAAACTGCATATGGTGTTAATTACTGTGAAATTAATCACATTTTG
Source organism: Chloebia gouldiae (assembly GCA_003676055.1). Lineage (NCBI taxonomy): Eukaryota > Metazoa > Chordata > Aves > Passeriformes > Passeridae > Chloebia > Chloebia gouldiae. The sequence goes on along the minus strand of QUSF01000018.1, from coordinate 13,187,794 downwards.
TACTGTGCTTGTACAACCTTGTCCTCTAATCAGAATTCCTGCAGATTTCTTCTGATGTTGAATCATTTATAGCAGGCTTTTAAAAAATTTTTATGATTCTAGAGATGCTTCTCTGCTAATTTATTACTTTGAATTGATTGCTAGATGTGAAGATGGGTTTAACCCCACACTTGTGCTCAAATCCTGATTGCCTGGAGCTGAACCAATGACCTGAACTGCACCAAGATTTCACAGAATTCAGAATATCAGGTGGAAAGGGCAGCTCAAGGGTAACCAGCTCAACCTGTCTTGGCAAAGGCAAGGGGCGTGGGAGTTAGTGGGTGCTTTTTAGTGTTTATTAATTTAAATTCCTGCACTGTCACCACAGCTACTTGTAGCTGTTTTCTTGCTCATTGTGGTACAGAAATAATTTCATGTGCACTTGTTGCTCTGTGAGCCTGACATGGCCTTCCTCCCATGGTTACATAAATAGAAAAAAATACTGTAAGGCTGTTAATGATGTAAATTAATAGCTGTCTTTATTTCTAGCTTAACTGTTTGTTTTTATTTATATTAATGTATTGTTTGTACTTTCCCACTCTATTATTTTTTCCAGTAGCATAAGAATTTAGGAATTTGGGGAGCTAGGCAAACAAATCCCCTGAGCTGTGCTGCTCTGGGATTTGCTTCTGTTGCTTTCTGCCCTCTTGAGCAGAAGAGGTGAGGGGATAAAGGGGAGCCCCTTAATTTGCAGGGCTCAGGGTTTGTGCAGTGTGCTCAGTGCTGGAGGGTTTTACTCGGGTAAATCTGCTCTGGTGGGGACATCAGAGCAAACAGATTCACCTCCTGCCTTTTCTGCCACCCCAAAATCACCCCCCTCTCTCTCCAGGCTGCTCTTGCCTTTTTGCTGGGATGGTTTCAGTCTGAAAACAGGGTTGCTCATAGAAGCTCATTTGCAATTCCACAGACCCTTCTACTTATACCCAGTAAATTCAGGATTTATGGCTTAATTTTCTGCAGGGTGCAGGAAGAGAAGGTAAAACACTTTTGAGAAAAGAAATGAAGATAAAATAGGGAGATTTCAGCCTGAAGAGAGTTCTCTTTTCAAGCATGCAGTTGGATTTCTTGGAGAGTAAAAGCACTTCCGAAAATGTGAAATTTATCAGTGATTCCATCACTCTTTATTGCTCCTTCTGAAAACCTGTGTATAAAGAATTAAAAGAAATTAAATGACTGAGTATTAAAAGTGGTCACTGCCCAGCTATACTAACCAGCAACTAGAGAATATATATGGTGGCAAGGAATTTGAAATTATTTCCAGGAAGCAAAAAAAGTTGGTCTATGAAGGGAAAACAACTTTTTGCTGTGCATTGATCATCCTAAAAGTAAGGAATTGTGGCAACTTTTTTTTTTTAAAAACCCAACCATGTGGTAACTGCTCTTAAAAGCTGCTGGAACAGTGATTTACAGCAGATAACTCAGCTTCCACTGCCATGCACAGATTTAGATTTACATCCACATATTGGTAGATGATCCCCACAATTACTCCCTCCATGTGGATATTCTCAGTTTGAAGTTTATTCTGGACTCCACACCCCTTAGCTGGGATCAGCACAGGGCAGAATTTGCCCCAGCCAGCTCCTTCAGTGACACAGGAGAGAGTGGTGAGAGGTTTCCTTAACTTAAAGCTTCTTTCACCTCCCAGATATCCTTCCTCTCATGCTGGGATATCTGGGACAGGTGCAGTATTTCCTTTACCAAAAGTATTTCAAGTGCAAAATAGAAAATTAATAATGGCCGAAATATTTGTTCAGGTTTTTTATCACTCATAGCCCAAATTCTGCATAACCTGTCTTGCCCTTTTGATCAAAAGTGAAAAATCTTCTATTTGCCTGGTTCAGGACAGAAAATAGATGATTTTTTGAGTGTCAGGTGCTAGTTGTGCTCTTTGGTTTTGGCTCTTTCTAGATTTTGCCCATAGTAAGCTTTTAAAATATATTTTTTATATTAAAAAGAATTATTAAAGAAATAACTTTATTAAGATGTTATTTAGTTATTAAAGAAATACCTTTAATAACTTCTGCACATTTATTATGTAAACAGATGTGAAGATTTAAGGTTGATTGAGACTTTGGATGATTCCCATTAAAAAAAAAAAGAAATGTCTGCTTGGAATTAATGCTGGCTTTATGACATGGAAAAGGATGAGCCATATTCCCATTTAATCAGACTGTTTGTACTATTTTTTTTTTTTTGAGACAGCAGATACCATTACAATTTATTATTATTTTAATTTCCATTTACTTTGTCTTCTGCTTAATATCAATTGAGTCTTGGGCCTCTTTTACCCTGCTTCTGTCATCTGTGTTTTATGCCAGAAATGGAATGCAGCTCTTTTAATCAAAGTGGACCAGGTTATTGTGCTGGGGACCTCTTAATAAAGTTGCAATTTTAGGGATGATCAAGTAGCATAATAGAAATATTCATGTATCCATGAAGCCTAAAGTAATTATTTCATCCTTTAATGCAAAGTTACTAAATCCCCAGGAGTAGTCAGGTTATGCAGAGTCAATTCTGATGGATTTTGTGGTGGCTCACTTTATGGCACTGGGTGGTGCTCAGCTCTTGGTTTCTAGGAAGTTATTTCAAATTTCCTAAAAGACAGAGAGCTTAATCAGACCCTGAGAGTGAAGGTGAAATGAGTCAACTCCTCTGGAAACAATGTCAGTTCCATTTATTTTCATTAAAAAAACCACTACAGAGATTTATAATCCCAAAGTATCTGTAATTTATAATGCTTGCATTTGAAACTTTAATTATGTCCTTGTTGAACCAAACACTGTTATTAATTATCAGACAGCAAAGGCTAATGTTTCATTACTAAAATTAGCTTTAAGTTTGCACTGTGTCTATCTCAGTTCTGTGGTGGAGACACGAGGGAGTAGATGTACAGGATAAACAAACGTGGGCTGAACTCAGATTTTTGAAGCTGGTAAATAATATCTTTATGTACTTTTGCACTGGGAGCAGCAGCTGAAGTCCCCTCCCTGCAGTCCTGTGGAGTCTGAACAAGTTTGGTGAGCCAAGTTTGGCTTCACAAATATTTCAGGAGCTCCAAAGATTCCACACAAATTTTCTTATTGGCCTGGGCCAGGGGAAGATGTTGCATTTCCTCCAAGGTTCTGTGGCAATCTGTCTTTTTTCACACCTCTCATCCCTAATTTCCTTAAGCAAACAGCTTGTTGAAATCCTTGTAGGTAGAGGTGAGACTTTCATTTCTGCACAGTAACTTTGTGGCTCTGTTTCTGCATAGTCCTGCGTGTGCTGTGTGAAATAAGAAATCTTCCCCAGCCTGTGCTCTTTGCTTTGGAAACTGGAATGAAATGTCTCTCTGACATGAATTTTATTTCATAATTACACATGGAGAATTGGCACTTAAAACAAATAGTGCTGCACGGCCATACATAGGTTTATACATAAATATTACTGAATGCCATAAGGAACTCTTGGGGTCTTATCAGTAACAAAAATGAAAATATACTACATTTATAAACCTTACTAATAATCAGTTTGGCTCTTTATTACTTCAGATATGCATAATTTTTATTTAGATCTGTAGATGTAATATCATTTGAGAGTTAAATACTGCATATCAAACATGTTCTCTGGTTTGGAAAGTGCATTTTTATTAAATTTATAAGTGAACTAGCAGTAGATATTTTAATTATTATTGTCTTTAATCCTTGTGGCAGAATTGATGGGCTAGGTTCTCACAAGAAGGAAATCTCTGGCTTGTATCTGGAAGGTAGAACCGTGTCTTCTTAAAACTGAAATTCCTCTTCAGAGGTTTACCTGAAGACTGATAACCAAGATTTTCCATATACACACAAATGTAGCTATAAAATAAACAAAAATGTATATGATAATCCCACTGACCTATAGAAAAAAAATACTTAGATGTGTGCCCACCTGTTGGATAGGGTCACCTTTGTTAATTTGCTTTCCCTAACAGAACCACCACCTTGAGCAGAACTTTTTGCAGCACTGAGCCTGGGACAAACCCTTTAGTGCTGAAACTGCACTCGGGGACCCCAGGAAGGGATCCCAGGAAGGGATCCCCAGGAAGGGACCCCAGGAAGGGATCCCAGGAAGGGACCCCAGGAAGGGATCCCAGGAAGGGATCCCCAGGAAGGGACCCCAGGAAGGGACCCCAGGAAGGGACCCCAGGAAGGGACCCCAGGAAGGGA